>RJWK010006455.1:0-10437 GCA_004363435.1 Platanista minor
ATGGGTGGGGTTGTGTTCCTGTCTTGCTAGTTGTTTTGCATAGCGTGTCCAGTACTGTTGCTTTCTGGTCTTTGAGTGAAGCTGGGTGCTGCTGTTGAGATGGAGATCTCTGGGAGATTTTCACCGTTTGATATTATGTGGGGTTGGGAGGTCTCTTGTAGACCGGTGTCCTGAAGTTGGCTCTCCCACCTCAGAGGCACAGCACTGACTCCTGGTTGCAGCACCAAGAGCCTTTCATCCACACGGCTCAGAATAAAAGGGAGAAAAAGTAGAAAGGAAGAAAGAAAGAAAGCGAGGGAGGGAGAGAGGGAGGGAGGCAGGAAGGAAGGAAGAAAGGAAGGATAAAATAGAATAATGTTAGATAAAACAAAATAAAGTTATTAAATTAAAAAATTATTAAGACAGAAAAATTTTTTTTAAAAGTTAAAAAAAAAAACCAGACAGATAAAACCCTAGGACAAATGGTGAAAGCAGAGCTATACAGACAAAATCTCACACAGAAGAATATACATACACACTCATAAAAAGAGGAAAAGGGGCAAAAAAAAAAAGAAAATCTTGCTCTCAAAGTCCACCTCCTCAATTTGGCATAATTCATTGTCTATTCATATACTCCACAGATGCAGGGTACATCGAGTTGATTGTGGGGATTTAATCCGCTGCTCCTGAGGCTGCTGGGAGAGATTTCCCTTTCTCTTCCCTGTTCCCACAGCTCCCGGAGCTCAGGTTTGGATTTGGCCCCGCCTCTGCGTGTAGGTAGCTGGAGGGCATCTGTTTTTCGCTCAGACAGGACGGGGTTAAAGGAGCCGCTGACTCGGGGGCTCTGGCTCACTCAGGCAGGGCGAGGCACGGAGTGCGGGGCAAGCCTGCGGCGGCAGAGCCCGGCAGGACGTTGCACCAGCCTGATGCACGCTGTGCGTTCTCCCAGGGAAGTTGTCCCTGGATCACGGGACCCTGGTGTTGGCGGGCTGCACAGGCTCTGGGAGGGGAGGTGTGTAGCGTGACCTGTGCTCGCACACAGGCTTCTTGGTGGCGGCAGCAGCAGCCTTAGCGTCTCAGGCCCGTCTCTGGGGTCCGCGCTGGTAGCCACGGCTCGCGCCCATCTCTGGAGCTCCTTCACATATATGATTTTAATATAAATTTTACAAGCAGCCTGTTTTGTTTCTATTTAAAAAAAAAAGTCTATTGAGATTTTGATTACAATTACATGAACTCTATAGATCAATTTGGAGAAAACTGACATTTAATAATATTGGGTCTTCAGACCCATGAATACAGGATATCTCACTTATTTTAGGTTTAATTTCTTTCATTGATGGTTTTCAGTTTCAATACTGGTCTTTCACATGTATTTTCAGGTTATTTCCTAAGTATAGTATACTTTTTGATACTATTGTTTATGGTAGGTGTTTTTTATTTCAATGTTCTGATAGCATAGAGAACTACAACTGATTTCTGTATATTGACCTTTTATCTTGCAAACTTGCTAAACTGTCTTATTGGTTCAAGTAGATTTTTTTGTAGTTTCTTGCCTTATTGCAATGGCTAGAACCTCCAGTACAATGACATCATTTTCTTGTTCCTATCTGAGGAGGAAAGCATTCAGCCATTTACCATTAAGTATAATGTAAGATGTACATTTTTCATAAATGCCCTTAATTTATCAGGTTGAGCTAGTGCCCTTCTATCCTTACTTTGCTTAAAGATTTTATAAAGAATAGATGTTAGATTTTTGTCAAATTCTTCCTCTGTGTCTGAGCTGATTATACATGTTTTAAGTTGTTAAAATGTTGAATTTTGGTGGTTCATTTATTTTAAATTTTGAACATTCATTTTGCTGAATGCTAAGCCAGTATTCATTTCTGGGATGGACCCCATTTAGTCATGAAATATAATCCTACTTATGTATTTCTGGATTCAATTTTATATAGTGTTGGATTTGAGGAGTGAGGAGAGGGAAGGAGAAAGAGAATCTCAGTAATGAATCAGAATACATATTAGTGTGAAATCTGAATCATTAAACAATCAAGAGACAATGCTTTAAGGCTACACATTAAGGCAACATTGGTTATTTAAAATGTGTATAAGCAACAAGGACACTTTTGCAAAAGGCAGTATAAATTAAACAGTTTCTCCAGCTTAGGAAAAGAAAAGCCATTACAAGCCAACTACACATCCAAAATGGTATTTTACAACTTAACTGCTATTATTCTAATGCAGGACAGACTACTGCTCAAAACTGCACATTTCAGAACACCAAGAAATTTTTATCTTTTTGTTACCTTTTAAGCAAGACAAAATCAGAATAAAGACTTTTAAAATGAAAAAAAAAGAAATCTAAATCATTAAAATCAACATTTCACACCTAGTGTCCCACAGATAGTTTCCCAAGACACCTCATAAAGAAAAGGTTTCCTGGTCAAAGACCTCTGTGAAATACTACTCGCTATATGAATCTCTCTTAGAAAGTCATGGTAAATATTAGCTAAATATTACTAAAGGGCCCAAGCAGGCCTGCAGTTAAAAAAAAAACAACTTCACTTATATTTAACTTATTTAAGCACAAAATGCTTTCTTTGTGTAACATATTTTAATATCCCACAGCTTGACCAATCCTAAGAAGAGAAGACACTATGAGCAATGTTGTGCTAGATTATAACAAAGTGGGTTTCATCACACCTCCTGATGTGTGACAATGTCTAAGCAAATTAAATGAAGAAAAGAAGCCAAAGTAAAACAACAACAACAACAAAAACACAAAAAGGAAACATAAAAATCAAAGGAAACTTAGAAGTGATTTAATCTAACAATCTGCATAACAGTCACTTCTACAGTATCCCAGACAGAGGTCAAAGAGCCTCTGCTTAGAAATAAAACTCTGTATGAAATACTCATATTGCACATAAGCTTAGTAATACAATGAATAATACGCAACAAAATTTTATTTGCATAACATCTAACACGGTTCCATGTGTCACTGGATTCTTAATGCTTTTACAGAATAAGAATATATCAGTTTGTATACTGATTTAATATCATATTTCCAAAGGCCAAATATATTTATGTATTATCTCTTTCTATTAATCTCCTCACAAATAAAATAAAAACACATTTAATGTATAAATATGTTGAACATGCATTCAGTCTTCTATTATAATTTCCATGATACAGGGATCTATCTGTGTCATCCACGGCTGTACCCCCAGTTCTTAGGTCAATGCTTGGCACAAAATGAGTGCTGAGCAAATATTTATTTAATGAATGAATAAATGTATCTCTGTCATAAAAACATCAAACAATAATTGCTAGAGTTTAATAAGTCTAAAATCAATGGTGAGTAAAATTATGATCAAATTCAACAAATTTGTCAACCAATCTTCAATTAAAAAAAGGTGCCCAAAGATGCTGCCTGAATCGGGTTTTCAATAAGGAAAAGAAGTTCACAAGGTTTAGAGGAGGCAATGAAGAGAAGAAACCTGGGAAAAGAAAGGACACATCAAAATACCCAAAAGCAGAGCACAACATCTTACAAGTAAAATTAAAGTTGGCAGGTGGTGAGAGATAGCTGGCGGGAGTTAATATCAGAAGATTAGGCTAACAACATAGACAGCTGTCCGCTCGTGAGAAAGCTTTTATGATATTTACTTTATCCAGCTGGTATCAGAGAGCTAATGCTGGGTTTCAAGAAGCTAAGAGAGGGAAGTTCATTTTTTGAAATACAACCTTTCTTGCTGTGTGACAGAGTAGAGGGGCTCACAACCACAAGCAAGACCAGTCAAGAAGCTACTGCAACAGTCCAGACAAGAGGTGATAAGGGCCCTCACCAAGGTCTCTTACTTCACCTCAACCAGCTTTCAACACAACTATCTCACTTTCTGGAAATGTTCTGTGCCCCATATTCTCCTGGATTTTTCTCCCACATTATAGCTACTTTTTCTAAGTTCCTTTTGCTATCCAACATTTATGTTGGAGTGCTCTAGGACTTGAATCTTTATTTTTTTTAAACCTACATTCTCTCAAGTCAACCCATCCAGTCCCATGACTTTGATTACTAACCATGTATGATTACTCTGAAATTTCTCTCTACTACACGCATCTGTTCTGAGCTCTGAGCCACAAACACCAATATCCAAATGACCACCTGGTATCTTCACAATTCTTGAATAGAAGATTCCATCTCTCATTCTTCAATAAAAAGGCAAGCTTCTCTAACCTTCTTTATCTCTTTATGTGTATCACCATCTACTCAGTAGATCCAGCCCAAACTTCTTAAACTTTTGGGTCTCAGGACCTCTTTATCTGAGAACCCCAAAGACCTTTTGTTCATGTGGATCATGGCTATCAATATTTCCCTCATTAGAAATTAAAACTGAGAAAGGTTTAAAATACATACTAATTCATTTACAAATAACAGCAATTACTACATGCTTATAAATAACATATTTTTTATGAAAAATAGCTAACTTTTCAAAAATTACAAGAGAAACATTGTTTTTTTACACTTTGTAAATTTCTTTAATGTCTTCTACATTCAGTTTGTTGAGATATGTTGTTTTGGCTGAAGTATATTTTTAAAAATCTGGTCTTACACAGATGTATATTGGAAAATAGTGTTTTAATACCCACTGTGGATATCCCTGTGGATATTCTTCTTTAGTACCAACACCAAACTTGACAAGTGGCAGATTCATAAAGGTTAACTGCAACGTCAACTGTCAAAACTTACCAATGAACTTTTGTACTCTGTAATGTGAAAATCCAATGGCCTCTCTTGCCCTCTAAATAGATCTTTTACTCATGCGTGATTTTGTAACATCACGCACTGGTCTTCTGGAAAATTTTAGTTCCCTTAGTTACTCAGATCCTCTATAAATGTTGACCATTTCATTATACAATATTCAAAAACACATTCATTAATATCACCACTAATATCATCAGAAGTCTTTAAATACCAGGAAGATGCCAAGGACAGAGTAATGAATATAATTTTTCCAGAATTCCAACTTTCACTTTAAAAGTTCGAATTTTATCATTAGTAACAAACAATGTCACTTGTTTTCCCTTAAATGACAGGCACTTAATTTTCAAGAAAATGTATACAAAACACCTAGGTCTGAATGTCAGTTGCTGTTTCAAGTGAAAACAGTGTCCCATTAAAACAGTAGCTGTCAGGCTGCTCCTCCAACACCTGAAGAGAGGCTTTTTTCAAGACAACTTTGATTTGCTGCCATGGTGCTTCAAGTCTACTTCCCATTTCATCACACATATTAAGGGACTTGTACTCAAAGGTTGAAATGTGATAAAAATAATACTCTTTAACTGCTTCATCAAGTATATTTTAAAATGAAACTCATACTTTTTAGCACTATTCCATATGGGTAGAGAAGACAAAGACTAGTAGTTTGGCATTGCTGCGCTGATTCAAGCTAAGGCATCAGTGCATTTACAAATAATGTCTTAATATTACAAAAATCATTTGCTCTTGCAGACCACATGAATGAACCTCAAGGACCCCACCCAACCCCCAACCCTCACCATCCCCAGAAGTCGAAAGACCACACTTTCAGAAGCTCTGGTCCAGTCAAAAACCTAGAATTCATCTGTGATTCTTCCCTCCCCCTCACCTCCCTGCTCCCCATTCCAACACACCAGAAAGTGCCATTTGTTCTATTTCCAAAATAGATCTCAAATCTGTCCCTGCTCCTCTATTTCCACTAATACAACCCTATAAGGTGTCATTATATCTCCGCTAGAGATTACTCTAATAGCCTAGGAAGTGGTCTCTCTTCTTCCACCATTCTCTTTACAGTGGTGTTTCCGATCTTACGGAAAAACCCGAACGAACTTTTTGGCCACCCCAATATTTTAAAAACACAAGTCACTTCACGACACTCCCATTACTCTTGGACTAAAATCCCAACTCCTTGCCAAATGTGGCAGGGCCCTGTAAAGCATCTCCTGCCGCCCTCTCCCACGTCAGGTCTTCCTAGTCTCCCTCACTAATGACCTGCCATCAACATGAAAACCCCTCTGCTCTTGAAACCCTTTAAGTCTTTCCTGGCTTCAGGGCCTTTGTACGCCGTCCCTTCCTTAACAATCCTCTCCAAAGTAGGACCCAGCCCTCCCTGTTTACCTTTCATATCATCACCCTTTTGTTCCTATGGAGCAATTATAACAATTTATAATTATCTTGTTCATTTTTTAACTTGTTTATTGTTTATCTCCTCTGCCATAAGGCAGGAAACATAAAGGCACAACCTTATCATTTTGTTCCCTGCTGTACTCCCCCAGCAAGAACCTGGCACGTAACGGGCACCCAATAAACATCTGCTGAATGAATGGAAAATCAGGAACAGAGAACAGATTTTACAGTGGCTTATGCTTAGACGTGTAGGACTTCTGACTGATTAGAAAGTTAAAGACAACTCCAAAAGTCATCATTAGCTTGGAGGACACAGGGCATGGTAGTAGCACCATCCAAACTAGACTGATAGAGAAGAAACCAAAATAGGGTGGGTGTTAGGAAGAGCAGGGTACAGGATGAAAATGATACAGAAAAACCTAACTGTGAGTTATTAGGAGAAAGGCCATATATAAAAAGTTCATAAGAGCCAAAGTTTGCCAAGTAGAATCTTTAGAAAAGGGGAATTCAATACACTGTCCTGTAATTCTCATATCGATTATTTTTATTAGCTAAATCTCTTCAATATGTTTGAAAACAGTTCTCTTTTTTAAAATGGAAGTATAATTGACTTACAGTATTAGTTTCGGGCATACAACACAGTAATTTGATATTTTTATAGGATATACTCCATACAAAGTTATTATAAAATATTGACTACAGCCCCTCTGCTATATATTATATCCTTGTAACTTATTTATTTTTTACCTAGTAGTCTGTACCTCTTAATTCCTTTTACCTGTCTCCGCCTCTCCCACCCCTCTCCCCTCTGGTTAGCTATTAGTTTGTTTTCTGTGTTTGTGAGTCTGTTTCTGCTTTGTTATATTGGTTCGTTTGTTTTCTTTTTTAGATTCCACATACAAGTGAAAACCTACAGTATTTGTCTTTCTCTGTCTACATGTTGTCTTTCTCTGTACATCCATGTTGTTACAAATGGTAAAATTTCATTGTTTTTATGGCTCATTAATATTTTATTGTGTATATATGCCACACCTTCATTATCCATTCATTCGTTCATCGAAACTTAGGTTGTTTCCATGTCTTCACTATTTTAAATAATGCTATGAACACTTGCGAACATAACGTCTTTTCCAATGAGTGTTTTCATTTCCTTTGGATAAATACCTAGCAGTTGAATTGCTGGATCGTATGGTAATTCTATTTTTAATTTTTTGAGGAAGCTCCATACTATTTTCCATAGTGGCTGCACCAATTTACATTCCCACCAGCAATGCATGAGGGTTCCCTTTACTCCACATCCTCTCCAACATGTGTTATTTCTTGTCTTTTTGATGACACCCATTCTGACAGGTGTAAGGTGATATCTCATTGTGATTTTGATTGGCATTTCTCCAATAATTAATGATATGGAGTATCTTTTCATGTGCCTGTTGGCCACCTGTATGTCTTCTCTGGAAAACTGTCTATTCAGTTCTGCCCATTTTCTTAATTGGATTTTTTTTTTATATATTGAGCTGTATGAGTTCTTTATATATTTTGGAGATTAACCCCTTACACCAGACATATCATTTGCATATATTTTCTCTCATTCAGTAGGCTGTCTTTTCGTTTTGTTGATGATTTCCTTCTCCGTGCAATAGCTTTTAAATTTGATTAGGTTCCATTTATTTTAGCTTTTGTTTCCCTTGCCTAAGGAGACAGATCAAAAAATATACTGCCAAGACCAATGTCAAAGAATGCACTGCCTCTGCTTTCTTCTAAGAGTTTCGAGTTTTCAGACCTTACATTTAAATCTTTAATCTATTTTGAGTTTATTTTTGTATATTGTGTGAGAAAATTTTTTGATGTCATTCATTTATATGCAGCTGTCCAGTTTTTGCAACACCACTTATTAAAGAGACTGTCTTTCCCCCATTGTACATTCTTGTCTCCTTTGTCATAGACGAATTGACCATATGAGCATAGGTTTATTTCTGGGCTTTCTACTCTATTCCACTGATCTATGTGTGTGTGCTTCTGTGCCGGTTCCATACTGTTTTGATTACTGTAGCTTTGTAGCACAGTCTGAAGTCAGAAAGCATGATACTTCCAGCTTTGTTCTTTTTTCTCAAGAATGCTTTGGCTATTTGGGGGTCTTCTGTGGTTCCATAAAAATTTTAAAATTATTTGTTCTAGTTCTATGAAAAATGTCATGGGTATTTTATATAGGATTGAATTAAATCTGTAGATCACTTTGGGTAGTATGGACATTTTAACAATATTAATTCTTCCAATCCATGAATATGATATATCTTCCCATTTATTTGTATCATCTTCAATTTCTTTCATCAATATCTTACAGTTTTCTAAGTATAGGTCTTTCACCTGCTTAAATTTATTCCTAGGTATTTTATTCTTTTTGACGCAACTGTAAACGGGATTGTTTTCTTGATTTCTCTTTCTGATTTAAAGATAGTTTCATTATTAAGTGTACAGAAATGCAATAGACTCCTGTATATTAATCTTGTATCCTGCAACTTTACTAAATTCATTTATTAGTTCTAATAATTTTTTGGTAGAGACTTTAGGGTTTTCTATATATAGTATCATGTCATCTGCAAACAATGGCAGTATTACTTCTTTCCTTCCAATTTGGATGCTTTCTATTTCTTTGTCTTGTCTGATAGCGGTGGCTAGGATTTCCAATATTGTGTTAAATACAAATGGCAAGAGTGGGCATTGTCTTGTCTCTGATCTTAGAGGAAAAGCTTTCAGCTTTTCACCACTGAGTATGAAGTTAGCTGTGGGCTTGTCATTATGGTCTTTATTATGTTGAGGTATGTTTCCTCTATACCAACTTTGTTGAAATTTTTTTATCATGAATGGATATTTAAATACTCCAAATATATTCATATATATCCACAATCTCAGTACACAGTAAAGTAAAACAATCTTCCCATATTCTTGTGTGTAGTCACATATTTTGCAGAAAAGAAAACTACAAAATTAAGAATCTGAATTTCAGATATAAAAGCTAGCTTAGTGACAAAGTATTTATTTATAAGCACTTGTGTCTGTCAGTGGGCTAATTCATAATTCACATGACCCTGGTAAGAAAATTATTAAGTAAAATACTATATATACTATAAACGATGAATAACATAGCCCTCAGTGACAAGGTATTAGATAGCCATCTTAATTTGAACACTGAAACAGCATTTACAGCACCATTCCTTAAATGAAAATAATACCTTTCCTAGTTCCCATATTTTAATAAACTTATAAAATACAAAGCCCTGAGGTAGTTATAAGCAAATTAAATCATGCTAAATTTATACTTTTTTTCTGAATATTACTTGAATTGAATAACCTCAGTTAATATGTTCACCTTGGCCAAAATCTTCAACAAAATGAGCTTTATTCTGTATCTATAGACATCCTCAATGAATTATTTCTTACAGAAACTGCCTTAAAATCATACATTTCAAAACACTAACCTGATTTTTTTGTCAATTATAAAGTACAGTACTAAACATATGACAGAATAAAAAAGGTGAGACTTAAATATGCATTGATATTTGTAAGAAAATCATTTTGTGCATTGTATTTGTGATCGTGATTTTGGTCAAAAAAGTTTTAACTAGCCATTAAACAAAAAAATTTTAATTATAGTCAATATTAAAGAATGCTTAGCTAAAGAAAAATATTTCCTTCATTCTGCAACAAAAATTACTTAACAATAAAGACTTAAAGGTCAATCTTGCAATCTTTCAATTAAACTTCTAACTTAAAGCTTAAAGCAAATGCAATTCAACTAACAATGGGTGTGTACAGATTCTATTCATTAAAAATCTTTCCCTTTCTGTTTCCAAACATATATTTTGATAATTTCATCATTCTATCCAGTTTCTCAACAACCAGTTTTGACACAGTACTAAATCCTAAATATTGAACTATGTACATACCAATCTCAAGAGATTTCAGGTAAACAATGATCAAACTATATCATTCCTTATCTAACACATACTTTTCTATTATTAAAGACTCCGGAAGCTACTTCCTGCTACTCATTACAGAAATTTTTTAAAAGTATTCTCAACAAAGGAACAAGTTAAAAATGGCAATCCAAGTATAAAATAATAAAATTATAGTACTGGAAAAGAAGCAGTAGAAGATCTAATTCTAGTTTAAATCCAGTGCTACAGTTTCATTCATAAAGCAGAATGTTCTGCCTTATTTTTGTAAATAGTTATAGGCACAAAGAAATGTACATTAGAAATAAATATAAAAAAGGTTGAGGGCTTCCCTGGTGGCGC
>RJWK010006455.1:10537-46942 GCA_004363435.1 Platanista minor
AAAAAAAAAAAAAAAAAAAAAAAAGGTTGAATATCACTGATGAATACAAATTTGGGCTTCCCTCGTGGTGCAGTGGTTGAGAGTCTGCCTGCCGATGCAGGGGACACAGGTTCGTGCCCCAGTCTGGGAAGATCCCACATGCCGCGGAGCATCTAGGCCCGTGAGCCATGGCCGCTGAGCCTGCACATCCGGAGCCTGTGCTCCACGCAACAGGAGAGGCCACAACAGTGAGAGGCCAGCGTACCACAAAAAAAAAAAAAAAAAAGAATACAAATTTAAGCAACAATGAAATAGTATACACCTGATAACCTTTCAAAATGACACATTGAAAAATTATGCGTAATGCTTACATACGTGTAATAACCTTTCTAGAAAGCAATATGGCAATAAACATTAATAATCATTCATACACTTTTACTCAGGACTCTCAATCCCACAACTCTATCCTAAAGAAATAAATCAGTGAGTGAATTTTAGATTACATACAAGAATGTTTATTAAAAAGCATTTATCATAAAGGAAAACTATGAACAACATAATGGTCCAAAAATATGAAAATGTCTAAAAAAATTACAGTAAACATATAAAATAGAACCCTAGACTGACCAAATGTTTATTAAAAATTGTAACGATATTTAAAGATGTACCCAGTATAATGTGAAGTGAAAAAAGCAAGATTTGGAGACAAATTTCCATGTTATATGTACTCAAAGTATACTGTTCTTATCACTAACAATTAGATAATTGTGTCATGATTTGTTTAAGCTAACTATCTTGCCAAAATATCAGCCAAGTAAGGGTAGGAAATTATCTGTTTGGTTTTTTTTGTTTGTTTGTTTGTTTGTTTTTTGCTGTACACGGGCCTCTCACTGTTGTGGCCTCTCCCGTTGCGGAGCACAGGCTCCGGACGCGCAGGCTCAGCGGCCATGGCTCACGGGCCCAGCAGCTCCGCGGCATGTGGGATCTTCCCGGACCGGGGCACGAACCGGTGCCCCCTGCATCAGCAGGTGGACTCTCAACCACTGCGCCACCAGGGAAGCCCGTGTTTTATACATCACTGCATCCCCATGGTGGCTGGCACAGATTTAAACATATAGCAAATATGTAGTCATCTATGATTCTAACATGAATTCATAATATTTTAAATCAAAAACAGGAAGTTGCCTAATACAATAAAATTATCTTTAAGAAAAGCACATTTGTATACACGTATGGGTATTAAAAACAGTACAGGCAAACGTAGCTTCCATAATAGCAAAAGGCTAATTCAGACCAACCCTCCCCTCTGAGGGCAATTAGTTACACAAAAGAAATATTTTTCTATCCGCTTGAATGCATCACGGAGCTGTGGAAATAGGGAAGAATTAAAGGACCAGTGTCTGAGGGATGAAGGAAACCAAGAAGTGGGTCTAATATCTGGGCATTTTTTGCACTGCCTGTGGAGGGGCAGTTATGATGCCGAGAGGCTATACAGCAGCACTTCCAGCCTCTTGGGACTAGAGAAAGTGTAGTCCACAGCTCAACAAGGGGCTGTGGCGAACAGCCCCACAATTTGGGTTGGGACCTTGAAAGCCTTAACCCTGGTAAACACACCTTCACAATAGTAAATCATCTGAAATCCTGAAACTGGATTGAGGTCATCTCTGATAGCTAAAACCCCCCAGGCACGTGGCAGAAACAGATGAAAATACACTCTGGAGAAAGAGAATATCTTAGGTTTCAAATTACTGCTACAAACAATTCTACACATATAATCTCCAATGCATAATAAAAAATAACTAGGCACTCTAGCAAATAAGAAGACCACATGAACAAAAATAAGTAGAGAGAAAAGACAGAACGAAAATGCTCTCAGACAGAAGGTGGAAGATACAGGAAGGAATCATAAATAAAGGCAATGGCAGACATTTAAGGAAGTATTATTGGCACGAACCAATAGATAAAAGTGATTGTAGAGTTAAAAATAAATCTAGAATTGAATACACGAAAACCAATATATAAATACAAGGTTAAATGGAGATAAAGCATGTTAAGGTTCCTATTACAATGTCTGGAAAAAGGAAAGTACAAATTAGCCTTATCTTTATTCTTCTAGTCTACTTATCTTGTCCAAAATTTATTTTAGCACTTCTTTTTATTACAGTATAATTTATATACAGAAAACTTGCCATTTTCCTGTTCAATTTCCATACGTTTTGACAAATTTAGTCTTGTAACTACCACCAGAATCAAAATTAGAACAGTTCCATCAGCCCATAATGGAAGTATCACTGCTTGTTTATCCACTCTCCAATTAACATACATTTGCACTGTTTTCCAGTTTGGGACAATTACAAATAAAGCCACTATAAATATCTGCATACAGGTTCACATGTAAGTTTTCACTTCACATGGGTAAATAGCTAGGAATGGGATTGCTCAGGTAACATTAGCTTTTAATAAGGATGTTTGTAAAATAGAAGGTCTTTATTTGGTATGATAATAAGAAAACAAAAAGTACCTGAAATCATCCTGCTTCCCACACACCTCCTTGTGGTCTCAGTGAGGTTCTCCTTACTCATTCTTCTTTTGTTTACTCTAATAAAATCATCACAAAAGATGGTATCATGTTTGCCTTTTGTATTTGTATTTTTGTCAAGTCATCATGTGAGGAAGGAGGAAATAAGAGATAGAATTTCTAATAAAAATTATGGCAAATTGAGAAATGTATTGAGCCTTTTAATTTTGTGGAAATGTAGACATTACCGTCCCCTGACAAAATTCAATGACTTAGAACTGGTCTAAAATAAAATAAGTAATTGGATGCTAACAGAACATAAATGCTGTATTTTCATTGAACGATTAAACCCAGTATGAGGACAGTTGTTTATGAATTCCTACTCCTATAAAATGCTTATGGTTGTTGACTAGTCAGTAGGAGTGGTGTATTGAAAAAAGTAGAACACAGATAGCCAGAGAAATATTTAAACTGTTAAATATAAACTTTTTTGATATGAAATAATTTATGGTGAATTTTTTCAAGAGGGTGAAATGAAAAGTTCACAGCATTTGGCAAACAACCCTTTCTTTGAACTAAATCTTTTTAAAGCTGTTGTTACACTTCAGAAATGTTCTCTAAAACATCTGAAAGAAGGGTTCTACATTACAAGGCAGATAAGTGTCTACTGAAAAATCACTTTAATGTTGTTTTATGTTAAAGCATCACTGAAAAGTAACAAAACAAAGGTTGAGATAATCAGGACTGATGTTTTTATTATGGTTCTTGCTGACACCTGCTGGTTCAACCTTATCTTCCTCCTTAATATATACATCCATGTATAAGATATAAGCATCTTAGATGCAAAAGCTCGTAGCACGTAAAACAGAATCCTTAGATCAATCAAGGGACCAACGACCCAAAAACTAAATGAGCACACGTCAGGAAACTATTCACTTCCCATATCCACCAAGTTACTGAAATCAGTGCTGTGGCTTTACTATAACTCACTTCCCAATGAATTTAATTAATACAAATTGTCTGTGACCTAATATTTTGATTCTGCCTTATTATTTAATTCTGATACTAAAGTTACGTTTTTAACCTTCAACCGCAAAAGCCAGTAGGTCATGCTGTTAGAACTCAAAAATGCCAAAAAGTGGACGTCTTTAAAAGTA
Organism: Platanista minor; assembly: GCA_004363435.1. Taxonomy (NCBI): domain Eukaryota; kingdom Metazoa; phylum Chordata; class Mammalia; order Artiodactyla; family Platanistidae; genus Platanista; species Platanista minor. Next base: position 14,192 of record RJWK010006455.1, read on the forward strand.
CTATCCAGGATAAGTTTCGATTTGTTGTCAGCAAATTCAAAATTCTATTCTTGTAAATAAGATGATAATACATGTCCCTTACTAAGTCCTCAAATTTTTACTCTCTTCCCTCCCTCCTTCTTTCCCCTAAACCCATTATAAAATATTATTTTAGAGGATTGTGATCATAGCTACTACTACGTTGCAACGTTTATTACCGATCACATCAGACATCACGCAAAAGACCTGAACGCATGAACAACTTTAGATGAAACAATTTCTTCAGGATTATAAATTAGTAATAGAATTGCAAGGAAAAAGATTTTAAAACATTGGATTTCATAATGCTAAAAATGCTTCATTCTGTAGTTGAATCACCCTCTGAATAAATATATCAAACCTGAAAGAATAAAGTTTCTTCTTACTAGAAACTTCGGTGTTTCATATTCCTAACATTAAACAAATATCTTTAATGTCTCTTAAGGAAAAGAAATGCTCCAGTGAGCCGTCTTTTCACTTATCTTTTTACTTGCTCTTACTCTTTCCCTAGTTCAGCAAACCTAGTAAGAAACAGGCTTCGCGTACCACCATTCAGTAGGGGAAAGGGTGAACTCAAATCCAAGACCAAGGATACACAAGAGGAAGTCAAAAAGTGTGCAATGTAAGCTGTGAGTAAATAACATTTCCTTCATTTCTTAATTATGCATTAATATGTTTCTTCCACAGCAAACAGTTGTTTAAACCAAAGTAAGAGGTATTTTCTAATACATCATTCTGAACAAAATTAATCTTGAGTGCAGCCTATGAATGAGTAGTTTGCGACCCTGGTTGGCTACCAGGTCACCTGCGGAGTTGTTCTTGTTGTTGTTGTTTAGCTGCTTGGGTTCCCCGCCCAGATTCCTGCCTCCTGATTCTGACTGAACAGGTCTGGAGTGGGACCAGCATCTCTCCATTAAAGAACAAATACATACCATTTCTTCTAGGTTATCCATTTTATTGGCGTATAGTTGCTGGGATATATCTGGAGAAAACCATAATTCTAAAAGACACATGTACCCCTATGTTCATAGCAGCACTATTTACAACAGCCAAGACACGGAAGCAACCTAAATGTCCGTCGACAGAGGAATAAATAAAGAAGATGTGGTGTATACACACACACACACACACACACACACACACACGAATATTACTCAGCCATAAAAAAGAACAAAATAATGCCATTTGCAGCAACATGGATGGACCTAGAGATTGTCATACTGAGTGAAGTAAGTCAGACAGAGAAAGAGAAATATCATATGATATCCCTTATAAGTGAAACCTAAAAACAGGGTACAAAAGAATAAATATGTAAAAAGGTACACATATGATGATGGTGCACAACTCGGTTTGCAAACTGCACAGCATTAGAACTTAATAAGGAAGTGGGCCAGTCTATTTCCCACTTTGCCCTTGTGTCCAGGAGCATCACTGCAGCTGTGGTGATGAGCACTCTGGCCACCAAATCTGCCGCTGTGCTGGGCCCACTAACAGCGCTGCTTCAGAGGCAGGCAAAGAAGACGAAAGAAGCAGCTCACACTCAACATCTTTCTGAGTCTAAGTTGGACCCCAAAAGAAAGAAGCAGTGGGGTTTTTAGTCCAGGACACTGACTGGTGACCTGGAAGAAGGAGGAGTGGGGGAGGGGCAACCGCAGCAGGAGCTCCAGACTCTCTCTGATGGATTTCTGTTGTTAACATGTTATTATTATATGTTATTTTTTTTAAAAAAAGGGAAATTAGAAGGAACACAAACATCTCTCAGCACACACGGAAGTCTCTTCTGAATATCTCCCCCCCTCCTGGTTAAAAACAGATTATCCACTAGTTTCAAATCCATATATAATCTGATTTACTCCCTAAATTACCATGTTTGGAAGTTATTTCAGACAATATATATAAATGAAATATCTGAGTTTGATTTTTATTTATTTATTACTATTTATTTTTGGCCACTTTGGGTCTTCGTTGCTGCACACTGGCTTTCTCTAGTTGTGGCGACCAGGGGCTACTCTTCGTTGCGGGTTTCTCACTGCGGTGGCTTCCCTTGTTGTGGCGCAGGGGCCCTAGGAGCACGGGCCTCGGCAGTTGTGGCTCACGGGCTCTAGAGCACAAGCTCAGTAGTTGTGGCTCTCGGGCTTAGCTGCTCCGCAGCATGTGGGATCCTCTTGGACCAGGGCTTGAACCCGTGTCTCCTGCATTGGCAGGCGGATTCCCAACTACTGCACCACCAGGGAAGCCCTCTGAGTTTGATTTTTAAAATAACAAATATATAGATCTAAGCTATTGAACTTGAAGAACCATCAAGCATCTTACTATCTGCCAGTTCAGACACATGCCAAGTAAGGTCTCAGCACAGCAACAAGTGTTAAGACATGCTCTCACCTTCAGAGCTCTCTACTGTATCATCAAGGTACAAACACCGCTACTTTCCTGAAAAGAATCTTTGAAAAAGAAAGGATCTGTAAAAGAAAACAGGAAGGAAGAAAAGGAAGGAAGGAGGGAAACCAAAGGAAGCCCAGTGAGTCAACCTCGGGCACTGTCCAGGCTGCAGATGAAACGAACGCCACTTCTTCTGAGCTCTCGTCACCAGCAGCCCTGTTTTGGGCACGGGGGCAGTGGGGGGGGGGGGGTCATTCTTCCATTATTTCTGCCGCAGGACTGTCCTGATGAGGACGTGCTCTCAGAAGCGCGATGGTCCTCACTTCTCCCCCACGGTCTCCATTCACTGAACAGGGCTTTCAGCCTCCAAAGGCCATTAAGAGAGGCCAAGTCAAGACCGAATCATCCTTTCCTTTGGCAGAGATGGAAGGTCCCCACAGAGAGATATTCTTGCTCCCCCCGGAGAGGAAAGGAACCGAGTTCTGACATGTGTGTAACACGCTGCTTCTCAAACTCTTCCAGGAGCCGGAGGAGGGGCCCAGCCCTGGGACCTGGGGGAACTGGTCTCGAGCCACGTCAGGGAGAAATTCACCCCAAGTCAATTATTTCTGTTAAAAGATGAGAAGTTTTTGTTCTCCTCTTCATTATACAAAACATTTTCCCCCAAAATAATCCACAAGTGTAACTGATGCTCCAGGAAGACAGTTTCAGGGACCAGGCTTGAGAGGCGTGGCCCTGGGCAAATGGGAACTGTAATCACGTGACGCTCCAGAGGGAGCTCGGGTGTTTCAGCATCCATGTGGGTGTGAGGTGTCATCTATTTCAACACCCTTCAATTTTACACAATAATTACAATCACTGAGATTCTAAACAGACTTGGGAAATTAATGGTGGGGAGAGAAATGGTTATAAATGCCATGTGAGAATTATGAAAACTTCATATTAAATATATTATTTTCTTCTAAAAGCATTTGTAATTCAAATGTGTTGACACTAGCTTAAAAACAGAAGTGGCAGGAAAATTTTTTCCTAACAAATTTTTGTTTCTATTTTTTTCCTTAATCCTCCTCCTCCCTGACACGAGAGTCACATTAGATAAGAGGGAGATAGGGGAGGCCGTGACTCCCCTTGGGCCTCCGAGCCACCTCAACTCCCAGCAAGACTGTCCCGGTGACATGGCACCAGGGCAGGGGAGGAGAGCGAGGGGGGCACTCTGCCTGTCTCTGAGGCTGCGCACGCAGCGCTCCACAGGTGCGAGAGTCATCTGCTTCCAACCCAAAAAACCTTCTCAAGCACTGAGTTTCCACGCTGGATTTCAGCACCCTTCCCCGTGGTTGGCAGGGGATGCCAAGTGACAAGGGCGCCCAGCAAGCCCTCCGTGTGAACAAAGGCTGGGCCACATTTGTTCATATTCCTGACAACGCCTACAACGGCACTAAAACTTGAACATGATGACTGATGCCTGCGAACACCCAGCCCCTAAGCCAGTGTAACAGATGTGGAGCTCCAGCCACATCTGAGTTATTTCTGTTCTGGAAAGAGACGTGGCTAAAGTACCTCTGACTTTTTACATTCAGCCAAAAAGAGTCAGCAGACTAGATGCCCTCAGAGGAATGACTGTAATCAAGTGTCCTCAGACGTGACATTTTAGCTCGGTGCTAAATCTAAACTACAGTGCTCTCTGTGACGGCCACACAGGTCATTAAAAGCCCTGCTGAACAAAAGACTCCCCAATTCTGATGACTCTGAACCAGTCTGTGTCTCACACCAGTTTCAGTATCTGCTGCATTCTGAAACAAAGCTTAAACGTGACCTTCAAGTGTCCCCTGTCGTGGCCCCTGAGAGGGAAGGCGCACCTCCCAGCCCTGCTGCTTCCTCAAGGTTTGCACGTTCCTGAGGCAGAAACCCCACCTGCCTCTGTCACCTGCCTTCTCCCAGCAGATGATCAACAGGGTGAGGTTCCAGAGAGAGGAGAGACGGCAGCAGAAAAAGCAATTCTAAAAATCAAGGAAGAACAGCAGGCAAGGAGAGAGAGAGAAGAGCCTTTTTTTTAAGCGGTGGCCAATTTGTTAGCGTATTAATGATGGATTCTATAAAAGAATTCAGTCACTGAAGTTTGACAGTCTAAAGCAGGGATCAGCCAACTCATTCGGCAAAGGGTCACAGAGCAAACATTTCCAGCTTCACAGGCCATACAGTGTCTGCTGCAGCCACCCGACCCTAATGGCAAAGCCACCGTGGAACACGTACAGAGGAGGGGAGCAGCTGTGCTCGCATATAACTTTATTCAGAACATGGGTCAGGGCCGTATTTGGCCACAGGCCATAGTCTGCCCACCCTTGATCTGAAGCAATGTTTGTCACATTTTGGCCCAGTGAAAATCTGGGACCCAGGAGATATTTCATTGGCCCTTTTTATCTGAAACCATCTCTGCTAAACTTGGAGCCTGCCATTCCCACTGTGTACTGCACTACATACTCCGGGTTTATCAAATGTATGAAATGAATCAAAGAGATAAAATAGGATACATGCCTATGAAATTTAAGCTAAAGTAAGACTGAACTATTTTGTGGCTATCCTAACGACACTAAATCAGATACACCCTACGGGGTTAATTCTGGGGGGACTCACTAATTTAATTTACACTTCTGTTGTTCCCTCCTCACCACAATGAATGCAAATACAACCCTCTCCCACTAAAAAGCCCACAAATTAATAAAACTATAAACAATAAAACATAGCTTGTGCATCACAGACCGCAAGAATCACTATCAAAAATTCTATGGATCGGGCTTCCCTGGTGGCGCAGTGGTTGAGAGTCTGCCTGTTGATGCAGGGGACACGGGTTCGTGCCCCGGTCCGGGAAGATCCCTCATGCCGCGGAGCGGCTGGGCCCGTGAGCCGTGGCCGCTGAGCCTGCGCTCTGCAACGGGAGAGGTCACAACAGTGAGAGGCCCGCGTACCGCAAAAAAAAAAAAAAAAAAAAAAAGAAAAAAAAAATTCTATGGATCACAACAACTCAACATGAACAAGTACAAAATTGAGGGAAGGCAGCCAGTAAGTCTAGCATCACAAATAATCCAAAAAACCAAAGAGAAAGCAGTTGCTGACAGCTTAAGAAGCAAAACAAGAGATTTTGGCAGAATCGAGGTGCTGGGGTGACAAAGCTTGAGTTCAGAGAGTGCTATGGGGCAGAGGTCTAGGTGAGCACCCGAGGCAGCAGTCAAGACCCGGGACAGACCAACCTCCACGGATCAAGGTGAAAGGTGACCGCCTTCCAGAAGAAAACCAAATCCTCTCTGGAGAAGGTGACACCATTCAGGGCCTCTATGAGTTTTCATACACAGTATCTGCTGTGCAATAAAAAGCACCAGGCTGGCCAAGAAACCAGACATACAACCTAAAAAAAAAAGGGGTGGGGAGTGGATAACAGAAACAGTCCCAAAAGTGAAACAGATTTTAGAATCATCAGAAACAAACCTTAAAATAATGATTAATATGCTCTGTAAATTAGTGGAAAATACAGAGAATTTCACCAGAAAACTGATATCTATAAAAAGAAGCAATGCACTGCCCATGAAGTGATAAAAGTCCTAATTTAATGCTGACTCTAATAGGTCAGAGATGCATTGAAATCTCCTTGGCATTCTTCAATAGAGCACTAAAAGAGTATATAATTAGCAAGGTAATGGGGCAGGGGTGAAACAGCAACAACAACAATGGAATGACCGACAAAGCAGGCAAGAAAGAAGGCAAAAGAGCAACAAAGACCAGCTGGAAGAGTAGAAAATAAATAATAAAATGATAGGCTTAAATCCAAATATTTCAGTAATGGCATTAAATGTACATGAATGAACTATTAGCTCCAATTATAAGACAAAATTGATCAGACCAGATACAAATTCTGAATTGTTTGTGAGATATGTCATATACAGTAGGACACAAAAAGATTTATTAGAAGAATGAAAAAGAAATACTGTGTGACAATGGCCAAAAAGAAAGCTGGTCTATTTAGATTAGACAAAGTAGCTTTCAAAGACAAAAAGCATTATTAAAAGGAGGAATATCTTATAAAAATGAAAGGTACAATTCAACAAGGCACAACAATCCTATATTTGAATAACATAGCCTGAATCTATTAAGCAAAAAATTGATAAAACTAGAAGGAAAAAAACCCCACACAATTCTACAATCAAGAGTTGGAGGTTTTAAAACACCTCTCTCAGCAGCAAACAGAACTAGCAAAGCAAAAAAGAAAAAAGCAGTACGTAAAGAAAAGAGTTAAACCGCACAATTAACTAATTAATATCAGTGGTAATGAAATGCATGCACTGGAAAGAAGAGAGTCTAAAAGCCTCCAGGTCACCCTCCAGGTCAGGTGCTGGTCCCTCGAGCTGCAGGAGTGATGGCTGCTGAGGGCTCACACCTGAGCTCCTCTGGAGGCAGCTGCATCCACAGACGGTCATACAAAAAGGTCCAGACCCCTCCATCAACCTGGGACCATCCCGAAGGGCCAGTCTAGCCCTGGAACGTTCCCATGGAATTGGCTGAAGCCTCTGCTGCAACCACACTGCAATTCAGTACCTCCACTGCCCATCCTGCTTCCTCCCAGGTGTTGTTCCCAAAAGCATTACACAGAAAAAAAAAAAAAGGCCACGCATGCAGATCTCAGAGTCTGTTTTCTGAAGAATTTGGCCAATGGCAGTTGCCAGTAGGAGTGGTCCAGAAAGCAGTCTCAAAGATGGGATTCTGCGCCTGGATCACAGGAGACAGGTGAAGCACAGACAGCCCCTCGCATGAGTCATAGTGCGATTGTTAAAACTTTCACTAGTCATGCAGTGGGACGCAATACCAGCTGAAGGGAATTTACTGGCAGGTGGAGTAACCCCACCTGATGAGAGGCTGATGGGAAGTAGTGACTGTAAGAACTTTGGAATCAGCTGTTGCTGGGGTCGTCAGCGAATGGTAGGGGATGAAAACTGAGAGTGATTTGAGGTCACATGAAAAGTTAAGAAGGCTCGTTTCATCGTCTGCAGTCAGCAGAAAGGGCCAAAGATTGGGCCCAAGACTAACTGTTGGAGTAGCAGATCATCAGTTCTGCTGAGACTGCTACTCCGAGGTCAGGATCCAGACTGGGAAGAACTGGGGCTCTGAGATGTGACACAGGGGCGTTTGTGGAAATATTTGTGGAAACTGAAAATATTAGTACATTACTGCAAATGTTCACACAACTATTCTTGGAAGTACAGAGGTTTTTAAACTAAATGGGAATAGGGATGGTGGTGGTATTGCTGTGCCAGGAAGGCTTCCCACTGACCTACAAGCATTTTGTCTTTCCCTCTTCCTGCTCTTCTCCACTGACTCTATGAATAGCAAATACCGAAATGACTACTTCAGGTCCAGCTTCTCCTCTAAGCATCTCCACTGCAAGCTTGCTATACAAAAGTGAACTCAATGACTTCACCTTGAACTGATTCCAACTATTTTCACTTCAACCCTTAAACACTACCACCCACTTCGTCCCTACAGTGGAAACCATGGAGTAATCCTTCATTCAGCCCTGTCTGCCCCACATCCAATAAAGTTCCAAGTCATACTAATACCTTAAAAAGAGCAGGAATAAATGAAACAGAAAATAAAGACAGTAATACTCCACAAAACCAAAAGCTGGTTCTTTACAACAACAACAAAAAATTAATAAAAATAGACAAACCTATGGCAAGATTGATCGAGAAGAAAGGAAAGTGAAAAGAAAGATAATAAAAATATAAGAATAACTACAAATCCAGAAGAATAAGAAATGTCGGGGAAAGAATACAAAAATAATAATAATTTTTCTCAGTAAATCTAAAACCTTAGATGAAATGGACAAATTCCTGAAAAAAAATGTGTTGTGTATTTGTTATGTCTATGAAACTAATTCTGAATTATGAAAGAAAAAGGAGCCAAAAATAGCCAAGAAATTTTTGAGAAACACTACCAAGGAAAAGGGCTTTTCCCAAACAGAGATCAAGACTTACTGAAAGTGTACCTAAAGCAGAAAAAACAAAGACCAGCAGAGCAGAACTACAGCCCAGAAACAGAACTAATCACGTACGAAAACTTTATATGTGACGAAACAGGCACTACATGTGTACATACATAAGTAGGGGACCACCACCTTCCACTACACACAGTGGGCTAGAGACCTAAATGTGAAAAGTAAAACTTTAAAACTTTTGAGGAAAATAGACAAATATCTTCATGACATCAAAGTAGAAGGAAATATACTTCAGGATAAAAGATACAATTATGAAACACTGATAAGCTCAATGATGTTCGTTCATCAAGGGAGACAACTGAAAAAGTGCAGAAAATTCACAGACCAGGAAAAAAATATTCGTAATACATACAACCAACACAGAGCTAATATCCAGGATTTGTGAAGAGCTCAATAAACAAGACAATCCAATTTTTTTAATTGGCAAAGACATGAACAAGTAATTTTCAGAAGAGTATTTGAAAAAATATTCAATCTCAGCATTTTAAGATCAGAGATAGGCAAATTTAACAATAGGGTACGATTTCATACCCATCAGAGAGGCTAAAAACTTTAAATTCTGGCGAAATAAAACCAAGATATGGAGCAACTAGAACTCTCATATACTGTAGGTGGGAATATTTGGAGGACAATGTCCCTAGGACCTCCCAATTCCCCTCCTATGTGCCCAAAAGACACACACAAGAATGCTCAGGGCATGTTGGAAAGAGCATTTCACTTCTGCCAAAAGACCACCTTCCCAGGGGAACAACAGCCTAGGACCCCCCCATGTGCTAGTTTCCCAGTTTGAGGGTTCCTAACCCACTGAGTTAAAACAGAAATGATCTCTTTTAAACTTGATCTCTGTTACTACTTGTTTTTAAACACTTTTTAAAAATATAAAAATGATAAATACTATATAAAATTTATGACTACCCCTTTACTGTTTAATAGAAAACACAGCAAAAACCTTTCACTGATTTAGAAAAGTCAATATTCTAACAAATCTCACTTGTTGGAAATAAAATAATCATTCTCTTCTTGGGCCAATCTCCTAATAAATGGTGGAAATAAAGAACAAAACAAAACATTTCTAGAAAAAAATACTAAATTTCTAAATGTATAATTGATAATTATTCATTTAGAAAAACCATATTTTAATTCTTGCATTCCATAAAATAGCAAACTCAATAAATATACATTTTGTTAAAGTGTAAGTTATTTAAAAAGCATTAAGGAAAAATAATGGTATAAAAACACCACCACTCTGACAGTTTTGAGTTGGTTTGCCTGTCTTGGGAGAAAATACCAGAATACTCTGACTTAGGAAGATGGAGGTATGTTGAAACTTAGAGGAGTCTCAAGAGTCTGTCTACTGCAACTGACTGAGACATGACAGTGTGCTCCCAGACGACAACCCTGAAACGGACCCAATTCCTAAGTTTCACAGTGGATTAGGACATCAACTCTGACAGTACTGGGGGTGGGCGAGAGGGATCGCTGGATAATTTTTATGCATCTTCAGGAAAAGGAAACTTAATGCTAAAGTAATATTTTCATCAGAACATTTTCTTCTGTCTCATTTGATTCAAGTACAGTACAAGCACTTCTGGAAATAGTATGACTAAGAGCATAGGAAAGAATTATCCGTGGTGTTTGGAATGGTTCACTTTATGTGTCAAGTTGACTGGGTCATGGGGTGCACAGATATTTGGTTAAACATGATTTCTGAGCTTCTGTGAGAGTGTTTCCAGATGAAACAGGCATTCAAATCAGAGGACTGAGTTAAGCAGCCTGCCCTCCCCACATAGGGGAGCAGCAGCCAATCCATCATGGGCCTGAATAGGACAAAAAGGCGGAGAAAGGGGGAACTCTCTCTCTGGACTACTGCTGAGCTGGAATGTTGGTTTTCTCCTGCCCTTGGCCGGGGACTCACACCACTGGCACTCCTAGTCCTCAGGCCTTCGTACTTGCATTACAACTTACACCACCACTTCTCCTGGTTTTGGGGCCTTTGGACTTGGACTAGAACTACATCACCAGCTTTCCTGGGTCTCCAGCTTGCAGATGGCAGATCTGGGAACACCCCAGCCTCTGGAATCATGTGAGCAGATTCCTTACCACAAATCTCTTTATACATGTGTATCTGATGTGTGTATGTATGTCTACAGCTGGATACACGGCTAGTTGCACACGTTAGGTAACCACATATACAGAGAGAGAGAGGGGTGTGTGTGTGTGTGTGTGTGTGTGTGTGTGTGTGTGTGTGTGTGTGTGTGTGTGTGTGTGTGTGTGTGTGTATGTATATCCTCTTGGTTCTGTTTCTCTGGAGAACCCTGTCTAATACAGTGTTGTATTCTTAAATTAACATATTAGTTTCTACAGCAATACAAATCAAATAATTTAAGTAAACACAAAATAATGATACTCTTCCCCTCTTTTTTTTTTAATCAGTGGAAACTAAAGTGAAGTTTAACTTTTAAATCAGTTAATATAGAAATTCCTTATTCATTCTAACAACTTCTTAAAATCGACTAAATGCTGTTTAACCGAGTAGTTACCTTTTAGAATTTCTTAAAGTGTATCATCCGAGCTTAGTAGCTATATAATACTACAAAGAATGCAGACCATGAAGGAATGAATAAAATAATTTTAAGTTGTTGGTCCCGAAAGAATAAATATTTTGAAATATTCTGAAACATAAAAAAATCTGCCTTCATCTTAAAAGCCTTTAACATTAATCTGAAAGTTTAAAGAGGTCTGTGAGTCATGAGATGTTTGCTCCCAGACTGAAATTCTATATAAAAATTGTGCCCTGGAAAGAATTTTCAACCAGAGGTTATAAAAACCAAAAGCAGCATTAACAATGCAAAGTGCATCCTAACGTCAGCCTGACAGCTATGATAACCCTACTCAGCAGCGTCCTACGACTGCTCACTCCACTCACAGTTAGGAGGAATCCTTAGTCCTTTTAACTTGAAAGATGCAAGTATCTACTTCTCTCAATTGTGCTTTAAACATAACTAATCAAAGCATAAGATACTGGTTCATACAATCAGGGATTAATTACATCATAATTAACCAAAAACAGCAAAATTTTCAAATGTCTATTTCAAATGACAGCCCTGGGTTCCGGAGCTACACCCCGGAATGCAATGCAAGCACAGCAACCAACCCAGGCCCCTCACCTCCACCTCCTCCCTGGGACCCGTGGGCAGAAGCACCAACACGGCTGTGCTGGTGCTCCCACTGATGGCTGTGCTCTCATGAACTGCTGGGCTCTAATCACGTCTCACTGTCCACTTTCAGCTCCCTCAGAGTTGGGGAAGGCCAAGCTTCTTGCTCGCTTTGTCATTTACTCTAGTCTTAGCACCGACTCCTTTCGGGCCTGCATGACAGCCAAATAACAATACTAGAAACAGGATAAAACAACCACCACCTGTTCTTCACACAGTATCTTGGCATTTCACACCTTTAAAGGAAACTGTAAAGGTAAGAGGGAGTTCAACAAATCAGAATATAAACTTTGATGGATTTAACGCTCTATTTCACCAAACACACACCCAATATGCCTTGACATCTGAATTCATTACTAAACAGAAAACTAAGAAGATAATATTTCAATAGCTATGGAAATAATTTCAAATACATCCTTTCACATATAAAAATAATTTCCATTAATCAGTTTACTGTCCTAAACATACTGACCATAAGTTTAAATAAAATGACCATTAGAAAGGTGATGCGGTGACATAAATCTTCTAGCTCATTAAAGAATCGCAGCATAAATTCTCTCCTCCCCGCAATGCAGAACTCCTTTGGGATAAGGTCATCTTCTAGGGCCAAGATTCTGCGTACATGTTTTAACAAAGAAAATGATTTATAGATTTTCATTTTCACATTCAATATTTCAGTATGCACCCAACGGTATGGCCTCAGGAAATTGAAACAGAAATGACCAAGTTATCTGGAAGACGACCAGCAACCAATCACCAATCAAACTGAACGAGTCCTTTCTTTTCACAAAACCCAGCTTTATATATTTATACATAATTTTTTATGCCAATATTGTTTCTATTGAAACAACTAACAAGACTACCTTTCTCCCCCCTCTGGACCCTTTCATCCCTCGTTATTCCCTCACCAATTTGTAGTTAAACCCTAAGCACGTATCATACAATGTGCAGAAAAACAACCACAATTCAGACTACCTGAAGAAGATATCTGTTTCCTTAGCAAATTCCACAATTTACAGCTTTCTAAGCCTGGTTCCGTGGGTGACATTTCACAGTTACCACAAATGCATTGGTCTCAATTTTTAAGATTACAAGAAAAACCATACACATAAATTAACTTATACTTCAGTGTGCATTGCTCACACGTATGTTCTGTACTCAGTTCAACACTCTCATCAGTGTGAGAAAAATTCAGAATAACTGTTTTTAACATTTAAATCAGTTTGGACATAATTAAGGAAAAAAACATTTTAAAAACAAAGAAAAAATCTCTTTGAGATATGCTCCTGTTATATTTATACTATCAAACCTATTCCCACAACTCAGCAGCTATCAAAAGGTCACTACGCAAAGCAGTAAACAATAACAAAAATAGTTTCCAAATCCATGAGACCCTAGAGCCACCTGTTCCAAGAAAGGAAACATGGAAATCAGACACAATGTTGAACTTTTGAGGAGAACCTGATCAGTAAGGCAAGGCACAATCACATGTGCTACAAACCCGATTAGTTGTTAGGAAGACAATTTAGCCATCAACTGAGCACATGGGATGCATAGACAGCTGCATAGTTAGGGTAGAAATAAAAAACAAGTGCAGCTGATTGGGAGGAAGGCCCTGGTCAATTTATTTTCAGGTTCGTTAAAATCCACAAGGCGAAGCAAGTCAATATGATTATAAATCTAATCTAACGTGAGTGACTCTTTCAATTTCTGTCAGTTCACATATCACACCGACTTTTTCTTCTATTATTTTCAGATTGACTAGACGTGTTTCACCCAGTTCCATTGACACTGATCCTCACTGACACTGATGAAGTATTTCTGAGTACTTTTATATCTCCGTAGTCACCGCATTAACACTGCTTATTAAGGGCCTATTATATGCAGGTGCTACACTAGGCACTGGGCATATATCCTGCACAGAATGGACACGGACGCTGCCCTCAGGGAGCCTGCAATCTAGTTAGAAAGCCTCACTGTGATGGCTAGTTTGACAGGTGAAAAAGGCAAGGTGATAAAGGAGCAAATACCAGAGTTTGGGGGAAACGGGGGAGGGGGCTGTCAAGGAACTCTTCCCACTGAGGCCTCAAGGATAAGCGGGAGTTCATTTAATGAGGGAGTGAAAGAAGGGGAAGAAAGGGGACAGAGGAAGAATTCCAGGCAGTGGCCCTCCACATGGGAGGTGTTCTGTCTGGGTTCTGTCTGTCCCTCATACTCATTACATACAGAAAGGCTCCACTTCATGAAACACCTTCAATATGTCAAGACACCACATTTCTTACACTTCTACTGTTTTTATACCAGATCACATAATTCAAGAAATGAGATTCTTCCGCCTGCCAATGCAGGAGACACGGGTTCTAGCCCTGGTCTGGGAAGATCCCACATGCTGCAGAGCATCTAAGCCCGTGCGCCTCAACTACTGAGCCCGCGTGCCTAGAGCCCGTGCTCTGCAACAAGAGAAGCCACCACAATGAGAAACCCCTGCTCGCCACAACTAGAGAAAGTCCGCGCAGCAACGAAGACCCAATGCAGCCAAGATAAATTAATTAATTAATTAATAAAACAAAAAAGAAATGAGATTCTTAGTTCTATAAGTCAGAACAAGACTTTAATAGATCCATCAAGAAAGCTTTACCAAGGAACATTCTGAATTGGGAGAATTCATTTCTTCCCTCCCAGAGGAGTATGAAGTGAAAATTTTACATCTTAAGTAGTTTCACAAAGCTGAACCATACATAAAATGAGGCAATCACCAGTTAACACTTGTTTAAAACAAAATATCTGCCAGAAAACCTGGCTTACCTCAACTGATGGACACAGTTCCCATTCATGACAGAACTAAGTTCAAATGCAGAATCACTAAGCAAAAAGCTTCTTTCTCTCTGCCTGCTGAGTAAAAGAAACGCCTCAGAGAGGAGAAGTGGGCACCCCCATTAACACACCCCGGTCTTCACAGGCGTGCTTGTTTGTATGTTGAAAAAAGAACAGTGAAGACACTGCTTTTTAATACGGATTTTCCTAGTACCTTTCAAAAGCGTATTGTCACTGGACTTTCCCCAAACCACCAGTAACGTTCTATTTTGGCTTAGAATATTATGTCATTACATTAGTGGAGATAAGGATAATCTTGTTATTACTGTTGACATCGTGTTCTGTTGTGTATGTGTTCTAAAATTGGTAAAACTGCTGTCAACACAAACCCAAATTTCATTTAAGAATCCTTAAGTCAACCATTAGTCACAAATCTTCTAAATTTTTGAATGATCTAGAAAATTAATGAAACAGTTTTATGAACATATAAGCAGTTTGACTATTTAAGATTGAAATTATTATATATATGAATTTTCCAATAAAGCCATGTAAAAACTGTCTCTCAGTCCAATAGGTTGATGGGAAATAAGTCAAGCCTATCAACTGAAGGAATGAAGTTCAGAAATCTACAGTGCTTATTCATCTGCTCCTTCAAAAAGGGCACTTAAAGTCATAGATTATCATCAAGAACTCCAATGCCTAAGTAAGTGAAATACTATGCACATTTATTTATATTGTATTTACCGTTTGTGAAAACTGCCCAGTGAATAAAGTCAAAACCTTGCTTTCTGTTAGAGCACCTAGTATACTGTGAGTAATCAATGAGTACTAAGCACCAGTAACATTTCCTAAGCACCAGTAACATTTCCTAAGCACCTGATACATTTCCTAAGAACTAAAATCTGGCATGTGCATATCTCATTATTAAATCACTTGAAAGTTATTGTTAATTAAGCATGAAACTGTTAAATGGTCCAGGTACCACCAATACACACAATGTCCAAGGAAGTCCAGAGAAGGTTCCTACACTCCCAGATTTCTGCTTGTGATGTCCTTTAGAAAAATATGAAACAGAGAAAAGGATGATGTTTCTATTTATGTTCTCTTCACATGATTTCTGAACCACTCTAGGGTGCTTAGTGTCGTTAAACCATTAAAAATGCTTACTGGAGTCACACGCTATGTGTCCCCCAATGCTTAGAACACAATGGGCACAAAGCAGACATTCAAGTATTTGCCAAATGAATGAAAAAATAAAGCCTACCTAATCCTGCTTTGTTTTGGTGAACTTAAAAAGCAGTGGTTAAAACTGACTCTAAATGCTAATTTAGAGTAAAATAAGAAAAGCAGCAGGGATTTGTTCCATCGATTAACTACCACAAGTGTCTAGGACTACAAATGTGTATTTACCATAAGCCAGAAACATTTCAGAGTATAATGTTGAGAAGGCTAGCTAGCATCATCATAATCAGTTGCATTCATCATCCTAGAATACCTTCACTATATCATGGTTCTGCTTAAAAATTTCTAATTGTTCTCCACCATTTTTAGAATAAAGTCCAAATTCCTTAGCCTGGAACTGCAGGCCCCTATTTATTCAACAGAAAGGTATTGACTTTCTTCTCTGAAGCAGGCAGGTACTAACGATAAAAAGATGAACAACAAAGGGAGCCTTCCATTGAAGAGCTCACATCCCAGTGAAGAGGCCTCAGAAGCAACTGCCAGAGATGCAGCCGATGGAAAGTCAAGCGAAGGCTCAAGTTTCAGGCTACTCAACACAGCCTCCTCGGAAGACTGGCTTGTTCTCAGACGAAGAGTTAGAGCTGGTTTTCCATTTTACAAATACCACTTTGGCAGCCATAGAGAGAATGAATCAGAGCCTCATGCCCCACTCTTTCTGTCAAACTGGCCCATTTTTTACCTTTAGAAACCCTAATTTCACCTACCGCCACAGCTTCCAGTCACAGCCCAGCACACACCCCCTCTGCTTCCCTGAGGCCTTCGGGGGAGTCCACCCAAAACCCCAGGAGACCCCCTGTCAGTGGATGTCCCTGCAGTAGCCTGACATTATGGTGTGCTCTACAGGCACTAAGGGCCTTCCTCATATTGTCAATGACACCATTGGTCAGGGTTATAAAATCCTTGGTGACAAAGGCTGTAGCAGATTCCTCTGAATCTCCCATCATATCCAGCACAGTTCTTCCGCAATATGCCTTCACAAGGTACAGTGAATAACTGCTGCTTATCAGCTGGATTCTATTTTATCAAAACAATAATCTGTGTTTAAGTCCCTAAGTAGATAGCATGGAACAAAGAACAGAGGTTTTAAAAGTAACAGTTTCTCAAACTTAAAAACAGAAGTAGTATTTCCAAAAAATAACCCTAAAATTCCTGCATGTTTTTTTCATATTATTTAACTACTTGTAATACATACAGAGATCAAAACCGCAGGCCTGGCAGCAAGAATACCAACCAGAAAACCAAGTCATAATCCATGATCAGAATCTCAGGCTGTAATAAGAAAGCAGGCAAACACAAGTCCATCTCTCTCTCTTACACACACACACACACACACACACACACACACACTTATTCACAACTGTTGCCTCTCCAGGTCAAAGCCTAAGAGATTAAAACAAGCCTGTCCACTTGGAAACAGAGGCCAAATTGACCTACTTATTATTTAATATTTAAACAAAAGAGAAAACTCAAGAATGGCAAAACCATTATTAATGTATGTCCAAGAACACCTTCCTAACTGAAAGTTGGCAATCAAATTATGCACATCTCTATATCTCCTGGGATTTAGTTTTGCCATCAAAAATGTCCATTACAGTCAACTACATAGAAGTTGACTAATCTGATGTCCTGATACAGACTTCTCCCTGTTGCCTACCTTTTGATTATTTCACTCTTTACTTCCATCAAACAGAGGTAAACCTGAAGAACATCTACCTATATTTTGTTTAATATGTCAAAGATATATTAACATAAAACCCAGCGTCCTAACAAATGTAGTTATTTCATTAATTGTCAAAGTTTAATGAGGTCTTCAATTAAAGCGCTGTCCCTTTCATGTGTCATTTTTAAGACACTGATTTGCTTTACAAGATTTTGTTAAATGTTAACAAAATATATTTTAAGTACAACTTGTGGATTAGTCCACCATCTAGGTGAAATTTCTCAAATAATCATTTCTTCTGTTATAGCACTGAATGAAATGTAAGAGTCCTACAACCCTACAAGTTTAGAACTTCATTGTTTCTGTTTACTTCTTCAGTGATGTTATCAAGGAGATTCTCACAAACATAAATAATAACAGTGGAAGAAAAGCATTTGAATATGATATGGAGAATAGAACTTAACCCACTTGCACCAAGCACGGTCTTTGTAATGTCTCACTTAATGCTCTCAGCCTACGTTACCTAAAATATCAAATACAACTGGAGGACATGACTTCCGAAGTCCCTTCCAGTCTCAAACATCCGCCAAATTCTAATTTCCTCTGAAATAAATAAGTCACGTTGCATAAATTGGAGCAGTTTCCTCTGAGCCAGGGACCCTGGGCTGCTGCAGGTCAGTCCCCACCCCCGAGCAGAGCCTCCCTAGGATGCCGGAGCCATTCCTAAGATCCCTTCATGAAAGTCTTCAAGGAATAAAACACTACTGAGAAACAGTCAGTGGCCAATTAATCTGCAATCTAAAATACCAAGAAGCGAAAGTTTTTATTTGCTTAGAATGACATTTCAAGTACACAGTTGACCTCACAAAAAAAACTAAGTTAATGCTACTGGGTTTGTTACTGTTTCTGAATTATTTAAAGATGATGTGATGCTCTAAGATTCCAATTTATAATTATTTACCTCAAGGTACAAGCGAACTATCATGTGTTTAAAGTTAATGGGAAAAACCATATAAAATAGATGACACATTCTCAGTTTCATAACTTATCCCCTTTTAACCTTTCCCATATAGATATTTCTCTTACATTAAAAAAATCAATAATTTTATGAATACATATTAGAGCATCATTTCATGAAGTACTTTATACATTTGTCCTATTATGGATCAACACTGAAAAATGTGTGAGCTATAAGCCCATTACTAATTCACACATTTGTAAATGACTATATGAATGTCATTTATTTAATAAGCCTGAGAATTTGTTGTTTCAAAGAAAAAATCCTATGTCCTCTTATAGAAAATACTCCCTGTGGCTTCTTACTGTGAATCTGTAAATCAATAAGCAAAAGTCACACACCATTGGACTATTTTCCTAAAAGATTATTATGATTATCAAATACTATTACAAAGTCATAATTATCAGCAAAAAAATGCTGTACCCAAAGGGGTAAAATATGTTGAGTAACAACAAAAATTATGGATTCCAGCCCTGACTCTGTCACCATCCAGCAAATGCAAGCTTAGGAAATCCACTCAATGTCCCCCGTTTACCGTCTGTCCAGTGAAGAAAAGCCTGCCCATTCCTCAAGCAAACCGTTAAAAGGAAAAGAAAGCTCATGCAAACCTCTTCTGCCGTATTTTCATCTAGCTATACAGTTAAACAACAGATTTCAGTGTATACACTGAACAAATTACTTTAGAATAAGTATCAAAATGTTAGCAATGTAAATACTGATTCTAAATTATGACATAACTGTATTATTAATTTTCTCTGTAATAGAAAGGCTTTTCAATACTAGTTTTAACTGCATGCTTAATTTTCACCTGAAAATCCAAAAGAAAAAGGAAAAAAGATCTTCATGTTTCCTTACTGCCATGATTTTTAAGGTTTCGAAATTCTGTTTATATGTCCTCTTCCAGCAAAATGAGTATCAATATGCTTTACTGACATCTTACACTTACAGTTTTGTTATTTATTTATTTATTTATTTATTTATTTATTCATTCATTCATTTATTTATTTATTTATTTACTTTGGGCTGTGTTGCGTCTTTGTTGCTACACGCAGGCTTTCTCTAGTTGCAGTGTGTGGGCTTCTCGTTGCGGTGGCTTCTTCTGTTGCATAGCATGGGCTCTAGGCGCGCAGGTTTCAGTAGTTGTGGCACGTGGGCTCAGTAGTTGTGGCTCGTGGGCACTAGAGCGCAGGATCAGTAGTTGTGGCTCACGGGCTTAGTTGCTCCGCTGCATGTGGGATCTTCCCCAACCAGGGCTTGAACCCGTGTCCTCTGCACTGGCAGGCGGATTCTTAACCACTGTGCCACCAGGGAAGCCCTGTAATTTTTAAAAAGTTCCCACAGGCACCTTCTCAAAACATCACAGTGGAGTGAGGGGGGGAATAATTTCCAGGTTACAGGTGAGAAAACTCCAAAGAGGCGAGTTATATGACTTATCCAAGATTATACAAGGAGAAAATAATAGAATTCAGATTTCCTGACTCCTATAAATCAGTATTAAGTTCAGCCTATCGTGTGTCTCTTCACACACACTCACACACACTCACACACACACACACACACACACACACACACAGCCCTGAGTAACTGTGGCTTCTTCCTGGAAATTGAAAGACTGCAGAAATCTGCATACAAACAAAATTTTCTCAAGCTCTGTAAAGCCACAGTTCACAGCTAGGGTTTCATGGGCTGGAATGCAATCCTCAAGACCACAGAAAAATTGTGTTTAGCTCAAAACCCAGCCACATCCTGGAAAGTTCTGAGCCAGCCTCGGGTCCCGAAATCCCTTGCTTTTCCTAAATGAACACTTCTGCCATTATAGGAGTCTTCTTTATGCATCCTGCTTTACCAAGGATAATCCTTCTGGCCAGGATAATCCTTTTTAAAAACAGTATTTATAATACCCCTTTACTGTTCAAGAACCTTTATAAAATTCCCTGTCACTTAACCGTTAGACAAAATTTAAATTCACCTTAAGTACTCAAGGCTTGCTAGGCAAATGAATAAAGCAAACATAAAGAGGCCCATCCTGAAGAGTATCTATTTCCATTTTGAAAAATCATGTATTTCACACTTTAAAAATATTTGACATAAAGAAAAAGATCATTTGTTACTATAATTCATTTTGATCTAAAAACTACATAAGGATACACTTCCAAATAATGTTTTCATTTAACAAATCGCAATAGAATGCATAAAACACAAGGTCCTATATTAGACTGGGTGACAAAAAAAAAAAAGTAAAAGTTAACTTAATTTCCTTCTCTCAAAGAGCTTAAAATATAGCAGATAAGAATAAGGACGGGGCTTCCCTGGTGGCACAGTGGTTGAGAGTCCGCCTGCCGATGCAGGGGACACGGGTTTGTGCCCCGGTCTGGGAAGATCCCACATGCCGCGGAGCGGCGCCGCTGAGCCTGCGCATCCGGAGCCTGTGCTCCGCAACGGGAGGGACCACAGCAGTGAGAGGCCCGCATACTGCAAAAAAAAGAATAAGGACGAACTATGAAATTGCAACAAATTATGATACTGACCATACTCCATATCAAACGATAGTCCCAATTTTCTAAGGTTTGTTTAATGTAAAAAAAGGAGGGGTTAGGTATCAAATGATATCAAATGCTTTTCTGCTCTAGTAAGCTTATCATACAAGTTTTCTTACTGAACCAAACAAGGTAATGAATCATATAACTAGACCTTTTCTATTAAACCACCTTTATATGCTCAGATAAACCTTCCTTGATTAATGAATGAATGACTCTTCAACTGTTCCGTTAGTCTTAATTTTATTACAGAGTATACACCAATATTCAGAAGTGTTTTCCAAACTCTGTTCTTTAAAACACCAGATTCCCTTAAGTTGTTATTGGTATTCCACAACCAAAACAGAGAGACAGAGAGAGATCCATCATCAAAGGTATCTGCAAAATACTGGGCTAAACAAATACTGGGCTAGACTTCTCGGGGACCCTAATATGCTAAAAAGTGCACTGTGACTCTCCAAAATGGTACCCTATACAGATATTTCCAAAACTGTCTAGCCACAAAATTCTTCCACAGAACTTCCATTAATCTCTTGGAGAACTCTGGTAATCTGTTAAACATAGCTTGGTTGATATTTTATTTAAATGTTTGGTTCAATTTTTGGTATTAAGAATATACTAACTCAAAAGCACGAATCAGAAGATTCCCATTCATTTAATTTTATGAAGTGAAGATATAAAAACTGGGCTTAGAAGTCTGCTGTGAAGGCAGCTCGTATAACTTCAATTCTTCATAGTTACTGGTCTGCTAATGATTTTACAACAAGTCAATTTTTTAAAACTGTCCTTTATTGTCTTCAGTGCTTTTCTTTTTTTCATTCAATTCTACTTTGGCATTCTTATTCTTAACCTTCTGTGTTTTCTGTTGCGTCTTCCTTATAAATCTTGGCCTACCTTTTTATTTTTAACCTTTCTATGTTTCTTTGTTCTAAGTACCTTTTGAAAGCAGGACACAGTTGAAGATTATTTTTTAGGTTGAGTCCATCTTTTAAAACAGAAATTTAATACATTTAACACGTTAAACACATTTAATGTAAACTGTTTCACTGGTATATGTCTTTTATAGTATTGTTTTTTGTTTCCTTCCTGTTTGATTTTTCATCTCTTGCCGTATGAACCTTGTTTGCTTGCTTTAACCCTGTCCAGCTACTTAGAAAACATATATGCCCTCCTATTTTAAATTCTACTAATGGTGACTTGCAAGTTTTTTTAAGCCCTCCATTAACCAGTTTTTGGCTGATTATCAAGGGAAAAGTAAAATCCATCTTATGATACACAATCCGATCCAGGTTAGCCAAGGACTGATCATGCCATTACTTTTCCCCTAATGCTCCATCTCCAAATCCTTAGATTATACATTTTATAGCCAGAGCCTATCTAAGTTATTCCTGGCATTTTGTACTATTTCCAATCTTGAATAACACCTGTTTAGTCCTGCTTTTACATCTAATTTGCTCCAGTGCTCATTCCCAATGCTTTTGTACAAAGATGGCCCCTTCCCAAACTCTTAGTTTTGACTTTTCTCCAGTAGTACATCTTTAAGTATTTTTTGTAAAGGTCACACATGCAACACATTTTCTCTACCCCTTGAAAATCTGAAACCAACACTCCCTTTTAATCACACGTGAACAATAACTTGGCTATGTATACACTGTTTTAGCCACAACACCATGCTTTGTTCTCTGCAGTAACTGGTCCGTTACTTCCAGTATTTTGTGATACTAAGGAGAACACGTTAATCCCTTCCAATTTCTTGGATGAAGATCCAAGTTCCAGTGATTTACTTTTATCACTATTGGTTAATGTTTTACTTCTACTTAATCTACTACCTGCTTGGAATAAATCAAGCTAGCAATCTGAATCATCACCATAAAGGGCGTGATTAGAAAATTATTTTATCTGTTTCTTTCATTTCCACACAAAATACATCTTTTGCTCCATGATAATCAGCAATTCTGCTTATTTGCTTGCTCAGGTTTCCTTTAACAGCAAGTCCCTTGATTATTTAAATCAATAATTATGCATTTTCATCTGGCACATAGCCTGCCTCTTACATACTGATGATTTATGAACCAATAGCTCCAGAATCTCATTTCCAACCCTACTAGCTGGATCTCTCTGCCTGATTAGCCAAACCAGAAACATCTAAAATCTTGACCACTTCAAATCCATTCTACTCTGTATTCCCTCCTCAGTGAATGGCACTGACACTCGGTCATATAGTTCCTAAGCCATCACAGACCCTTTGACTCCCTCGCCTGCACGAGTCCCCAGCTCCCATTAATTCTACCTCCCAAACCTCTCTCTGCTTCTCCTGGACTCTCATGATCCTTGCAGCTATTATAACCAATTAATTGTTCTTCCTGACTTTGGTAATGTAACTCCTACTCTCCACACCCACCATAATGATCAATCTCAAACGAAAACCTCAATATGTCACACTCCTGCCTAAAACCTTTTAAGGAATGAAACTTTTCTTAGCCTTACTGGCTTGCATATAAATCCTATACTCTGGCCTTAATGAACCATTGACACTTCTTCCAAATGCCAGGCTCTTTAACGCCTGTGTGCCTCTGACATAGTGTGCCATCTTAGCTGAAACACCCTTCCCAGCTAGCCTGCCTGCCTGGCCAACCTTGCTTCATACTCAGGTGAACCGTTATAAAATACCCCTTTAAGTAATTTGTCCCAGGGCATTTTAGTGACTCCATTATCTGGGCATTTGAGGTCCAATACCTCACTAGGTCCAATAACAACACAAGCAACTACCATTTAAGGGCAGAATCTGTCTCTTTTTTTTTTTTTTTTTTTTTTACCTCCAGTACATATGAAAGTCCAATAAACACTTGTTAAATAATCAAATGTAGAAAACAAGAATTTATAAAGAACACAGGTCTAACAATCAGGACCTAACTAGTTCAAATTCACATGAGCATCTACTGACACTTTTGAATGATTAAGGACAAGTTATTGCTCTGCTCTGAAGGAAAGCTCACAATGAGCACACAGTCCGCGGTGACACATCAAGGCCCCAAATCCTTCTCCCTGAGCGACAAATACGGGGAGTTTTCTACCGGAAACAAGTGCCTGGAAGAATGAAGTATTACTACTTCTCAAAAGGGTTAAAGTGGAATACAAATAAAAGATGGTATTATTTCTTCTGTTTATCGTTACAGAAGAATTTCCCTATGAGGATAAAAAAAAAACAAGTGATCCTTACTCACCCCTTTCAAAGAGATTTGTCCAAAAAAGCTTTTGACACTTTCCATTTGTTTTGGTTAACTGTGGGCACAGGATGCTGTTACAAACACAATAAATGTCCCTTATCATTCTGCCATGTCATTCAGTTACCCACACACCAACAACGAAAGCCTGGCAAAAGCTTGGACCCACCTTCCAAACCTGATTATAAAAAGTATTCCTTGTATTAAATAATTCATAGTAGTGAATTCTATCATAACAAAGCTGATAAGACCCCATGGAATACAAGCCAGGACTTGGGAACACTTTAATGAGTATGAATTATGTATTGTAAGGTCATTTGTTTTAACAGCCTTTTGTCTGTAACAAGCACTCACTAACCGAAAAATCATCACACACACACAAAAAAACACTTATTTAAATAAAGGAAAAATGTAATAGATTTTTCTGAATTAACACAGATTTTACATTTTATCTTTATTTAAAAAAAGCTTATAAACTGCTGTTTCTTCATTTGTTTAGCACATGTGCTCTACCACAGACACTGCTCTATATTCTGATTATTCCTGAACTTCCAAAACCCTCGTTTCTTTCCAGGCTAGTTTACAGTAAACTAGGAAGTGGTTTTAAAAGATGTCCTATCATTTCCTTCCTTTGATGCTCCTAAACCCCAGGCAAGGAGAGGAGCCCTACAGCCCAGTGGTAAAGGCAGGACTCCCACCCGGGTCTCCCCACGTCCCTGCCAGGGAACTTCTCCACTGACCCACACCCGGGGCCCCACGACATTCTCACGATCTGAGTTAGTCATAACAACTGAGTCTATCTAAGGGACAATTAGGTTAGTAGGACACAACCAGTGTCTAGCAACACAAACTGAATATGTTACTCTACTGCTATGAAAACTGCCTTGCCCCCTCCTGCCCACCCTGGCCCCTCAAAAACTGAAAGAAGAAGAAGAATTAGACCTCTTGGCTGCTTGACCTCCTTTTTACTGTGCACAGACTTCCAATGCAATGAAAATTAACAGAAAATTAAGAAAGAAGGGAGAAAAAGCAAGCAGGAAAAGCCACTGACTCATAGTCACACAAAACTGTCCTAGCTTTTTTTTTTTTTTGCAGTACGCAGGCCTCTCACCGCTGTGGCCTCTCCCGTTGCGGAGCACAGGGTCCGGACGCGCAGGCTCAGCGGCCATGGCTCACGGGCCTAGACGCTCCGCGGCACGTGGGATCTTCCCAGACCGGGGCACGAACACGTGTCCCCTGCATCGGCAGGCAGACTCTCAACCACTACGCCATCTGGGAAGCCCCTGTCCTAGCTTTTAATAAAAAGATTTCTCAACAAACTTAAGTAAATCATGGCTATACTTTATGTTTTAAAATTTACCTTCTGAGGAACTAAATTCAATCGCTGTTACATTCTTCTTCATACCACAGAACTGAACAAGTGTTTGAATGGGTTCTGTGAAGCTGAAGGCGGCCACGGGGCCGACTCTCAGCAAACGCCTCCCAGTCATGTCGCTGCTGCGTGCACCGCCGTGCAGCCCTCTTCTGCTCTTCTGAACAC
This sequence comes from Platanista minor, assembly GCA_004363435.1. Classification (NCBI taxonomy): domain Eukaryota; kingdom Metazoa; phylum Chordata; class Mammalia; order Artiodactyla; family Platanistidae; genus Platanista; species Platanista minor. The sequence goes on from RJWK010006455.1 coordinate 39,879, forward strand.
ACACTACAGATCATGACAAACTTTTACATTCACTAGAAACAAATGTACTTTCTCTGGCACACTCATCATGTGAAACTATGATTTTATGAAGATACTATCCAAAGAACAAGGATGACTATTTTAAATTAATAGTGGGAATAACAAACACGCTATGCTGAGGAAGCTACCTAGGACTGTACGTGAGACTTTAAACAAAAAGGACTCATGGAAAAAAACTGAAAATCTAATTAATAGTGATTACAGACTTAACACTCAAAATGGAATTATATCATTGACATCTACTTCAGTTTTGTTTTCTGAAACCTTCTGACTTTGCAAAAGTCCATTCCTCTGACTAAAGAACTGATAAAATCTTAGAAAAATGGCAAACAGTAAGAGGCTTTAAAAGCACAGATTTATTAAGGATGGAAACAGCCTTATTTGGGTCTTCACAAGAAACACCTTACATGTCATACTTACAGCTAAAGTCAGGCAGCAACACAGAAGTTAACTTTTAATTTCTCCCAGGATTCACTAAGTATTTACCTACCTTTTAGTAAAACTGCCCTTTTACGTGAGGAAGGCTGGACAGGCCCTGACACACCTTCCCCAGGCATGCTCACCTGCTTCCACCTTCCACACTGATGACCCCAGAGCTGCTCCCCAGCCAGACTGCTCTGAGGTGTTCAAGCCACATGCAACCACCAGCTACCTACTAGACAGGTCATGTGGGCATCCCACAGGCATCCAAGGTCCATGTGAGTGAGGCATTCCCCACCCCCGCCCCACCAAGAAGCCATGTTTGTTCTTAACTTGGGTAGTTCTGACGAATGCACATTGAATGAGAACGGAGGAAGCTGTTCTGTACTCTCAGCGTAAACAGCAGGGCTCTGAACTCTACGCTGATCTGGTTAATATTTCTTCTCCTTTGCTCTTCAGCATTAGGCACTATGATAACTTCATCTAAAACTAAGGCAAAACCTGTATTTCCTTGTATCTTAAGAGTATTTCAACTTTCCCTTCCCAAGCCAACAGGAGGGATCTGTGCCCTTCTGATAGTCACTGATTTGATGGTGCTCCGCGTGGGAGGCCACCTTGGCACCGCAGTGACAAGGGCAGACCAGCGGTAAGTGTATTTTGTACAGAGCTCTGAGAAGGCCTCCAAAACCATACGAGACAAAGTTTGTCCTCCTGACCCCCATGATCATACTCCTTCTGCTTATGACAGAGGACAGAGACAGTCACAACTGCAAAACAATTAGAAAACGTAACAGAGAGATGAATAAACTCTTCACGCTTAGTCAAAGACATCTAACCCCTGCCTTCAATGAGGCAGCAAACACCAGGACACAAATAAAACATCCTAAGAATCTGCAAGGAAGTGAAGTCTCTAATGTCTTTATTTCATCCCATTTCAATAAACAGCCACAGCTACTCAAGGGTGGGGGACAGGGGTAGGGAGAAAAATGTGCTGGAACTGGGGATAAAGAACAACATCACCTACCCAGACCCTCTGCCGTGGCTGCGGCCCATCCCAAACGCCCATCCGCTTGCTTTCTTAGCTTCTCCAAAACTCATTCAGCCACTTTTTGACCACAGCCAACGTGTCTACCACTTGATGGGAATACAAAAAGCACTGAGGCAATTCCAATCCATCAAGTTATTTGTAGGGGAGACATAAAGAAACAGACTTTACAATATCAGGAAACAAGTATTCCACCAGACGCCGTGGCAGGGACTGCCAGGACAAGAGCCGACGGGAAGGATGCCCAGGCAGCCTGGCAGACAGGCCAGCCCTGCAGAGAAAACACCGAGGTGCGTCTGAAGGAACTGTGCGGGCTGGCCGGGCAGAGGACGGGGACGGCCCAACTGACGCAGGGAGAGCGGGGCCACCACAAGCAGGGCAGGAAGACAGGAGCTAAGGACGCAGCAGAGCAAGCACCAATGCCCAAACCGCAGTTAGGAGATTAAGGGATTGGAAATTATTCAAGACAATAGTTGAAGGATTTTAAACAAGGGAAAAACCTACCCAGAAACAGGTAGAAGGTGTTGGGGGTGTTTCTTTAAAAAAATGAATCAATAGGTAGACAGACAAATAAATTTAACTTAATCCTAAATTTTAAAAGGGGGAAAAGTTAGAGGGCACTAAAGGGGGAATCTATTTTTAAAAAAAAAAGAAAGAAAGAAATAGCACTTCTTGGTAATCTTACTTTTTCCTGGTAATTTTAAAGTATAGTATAGGATCACTTAAGTCTGGATTTTCAAATATAAACTAAATTTCTTCATACATCTCATAAACCAAACTCAATACATTTTTTATAGGAAAATATATCTGAGGTCCCCTTTATAATAACCTTGATTCTATTTTGATGCTAGTTCCTGACCTGCCATTAACTAAGAACCAAATAAAGAAGTATCAAAGCACTACAGCTTTTACCCCTATTAAAAACAAAACTTGAAACCATAAAGGTACAAGTAACTCTTTATAATCACATCACAGGAGAGGAAAGGGTCAATCTTCTGAGCACAGTGTTCAAGACCTTTTTGATAAGGTGGTACCTTCCCAGGTTAATTGCCTACGTGCTTCTTCTTGAGTTCGTGAATATACAATGTATTTCCAGTCCATCTGGCTTGGCCTTTAAATGTTTTTTAAAATAATTATTGACATTTTGATTGTTCTTTTAAACTTCTAGCAATTAAAAATATGAAAAGATACTAAATAAAACGTATCTGTTTTGAAGTGGAACAACTTTTTACTATGCCAGCATTTGATGAACACAAATCAAATGATAATTTTCCATCAATTCAAATTAGTAATTATTCCTAAGAAGGGAATAACTTAGTTCAACATTTTCTCCATGAGGGGATTATCAGAACATCATAATGGAATTCATTTGGCAAATATATACAGTAAGCACCTTCTATGGGCAGAGAGAGGTTCCTTCCCCTTTACAGAAAAGCCAAACCACTTACTATGAACTAGCAATGGGCTAGCCTCTAAGGAAGAGAAACATAAGGATATTTAGTGAACATCTTAGTAAGTCAGGTTCAAATCAATGTCATCTGACTCCTGGTCCTGTTTTAGTGTATGTCCTAATTAGAGGAGCTCAGTTCTCACTTTGTTCCTGGTTGCCCAAGCCTCTAATTTATACCTAAGCACCCAGCTGGTCTCTGTACTGACTCCACACCCCTCTCCATCCCCACCAACTTCATGTCTGGCATACTCCTGTTTTTTCCCAGTCCTGGTTCCCATCTCACCCCACTCTGAGATCTTTCAAAAATTCAGAGTTCAGACACCAAGCCCAGGTGAGACCTTTACCCATTTCACAGAGTAAACCTCCCTCATACCACGCCCTGTGGGCCCCTGTGTCTGCCATGCACCCTATAATTCCCTGAAATCAATTGCTCAACTGTCCTGGACGTTCTCTCACTACTGGTATCTACCCAGACCTTCTGCCCCATACAGGCTCTGGGATGCAGTCATCTGCCATTCCCTGAATGGCCAGTTCTGACAAGAATGGTCCCAGGCCCTGCAGGAAACACAAATATGTACAGGACATGATTCACACCTTCCAGAAGCATATATTCCAGGGAGGAAGCTAAGACAAGTACAACTACAGGAGAGTCGATAAGCACTAATGGCCTAAAGAAGCAGAAGGAAGATTTCTTTGCACTTTTTGTATAACATTCAAGCAGTCTTAAAGGATAAAGACGATTTTTAATCACTGAGATTGAACAGCTAAAGTATAAAAAAAAATGGAAATTAAAAGCAGCTAGAAAAGCATAAAGATAAAGCAGAGGCAAGAAAGGCTACAAAATTTATCAAAAAATGGTAAGTTGTCAGATGGGACCAACATCTGGGGGAGAATAAAGAAGTGAATCTGGAAAGGCAGGTCAGGGTTGAGGCTGAAGACAGAGGTCCCGATACAGAGCTGTTAAAAACGGGTGAGGGCTTCCCTGGCGGCGCAGTGGTTGAGAGTCCGCCTGCCGATGCAGGGGACACGGGTTCGTGCCCCGGTCCGGGAAGATCCCACATGCCGCGGAGCGGCTGGGCCCGTGAGCCATGGCCACTGAGCCTGCGCGTCCCGAGCCTGTGCTCCGCCACGGGAGAGGCCACAGCAGTGAGAGGCCCGCGTACCGCAAAAAAAAAAAAAAAAAAAAACGGGTGAGCCAGGAGTGATCATGCAGATAATACTGCTCACGCCTGTCTCCCATCTTCTGCAATTAATCAAAACTGAGTTTTAAAAGCATAAAGATAGATCTTTGCTTAGATTATTTGTCTGCTCACTGTGAGCTACTTACCAATACCCCCAAATTTCTTTCTTCAACCTGTGATTGGTGGGACCCAGTAGGAAAGTGGGGAGAACAATAAAGGAACAAATGGGAAAAGGAGGATCATAAAGGGAAGAGACACAGACTCATCCTTACAGCTGCTGCAGATCTCGAGAGCAAATGGTCTGCCCCTCTGCTTGCAGGCAAGTATGCTTTCCAAATTCAGAAAAAGCTGGCCTTGATTTGAAACTAAGTTTAACATCAAATGCTGTGCAGCCGATTGGATCATCTTTCCAACGGTCTCAAAATGCATATGCAAATAGCCCACAAACTTCACAATGAAGAAAAATGGATGTTCGTTTGGGTCTTACTCTGGAAACACTGCCATTCAGAGGCTGACAACCCATCTCATGAACAAAAAAAGGCCTAGGAACTGTAGCGTGCCCTGCAGGGACCACACCCCGGGAGACAGGGTGCCCTGGCAACCTGAGCACATCGCTGCAGCCCAGGCCCCTTTTCATTAACTGAACCATTAATCACACTCCCCGTGATCTCTCTTCTAAGCCAGACACTCAACTCTTAAACTGAGTTCTGTGGATATTAATTTAACTCACCCTAAGACCCTGTGCTTGGCCTTTGAAAATATACAAAAATGAACCTGGACTCAATCCAGGACTTCAAAACCTTCTTTGTCAAGCTGTCTCTTCTTACATTATTTATGATCTACATATGTATATGTGTATAAATATATATTTCTTTAAGGTGGGTGTAGAAATGGTGATAAACAAAAAGGGCCTGAATTTATTGATACACTCCAAATTAATTAAAGAAAAAGGTAAACAAAAAATCACTAATAGAAAGTAGTTTCAAAATGGCCACGTAGGCTTGCTTAAGTAAAGAACATAACTTATATGTTAAGGCCTGTATCTGGGACAAGGAGGGCAGCTAGAAAGGGCTCGAGAACCAGCCCCTTGTTATCGATGGAAAAAGGAACAGGTTAGTCATCATGCTGTCATCACGCTGTTCCCAAACACTTTCCAGCTCAGGCAAAGTCAAGCCCGGGAGCGAGAGAGGAAACTGCAGGTAGAGCTCGGGCCTTGGGGCCTGGAGGCAAAATCTCTGCTGCCAGGCTAAGGGCTTTGCCCTTAAGCAAAATGCAAACCATCTCGAGGTAAGGGAAGTGGTAAGCCTTCACACCCAGCTGAGAAAAATACCCTAAAAATGCCAAAAGTGGTGAGAACAGCACACAGCATAAGCAGTACACTCAAGAGGGAACGTTTGGTTGGGACAGAACTAAAATTAACACTTAGATGTACTATTTTCTTTCACTAGTTTGAAGTGGAATTTTCTCTTCTCTTATTACTCAATTCTTATTTACAGTTATATGTATTTAATTTATTTTAATTGATTTATAACACTGATTTCAGTAATACCTGGCCACCAGTTGAGCTGAGACATTGGCTACATATGCTAGAAGGGTCTGACTACTAAGTGTAAACTACTCCAAGGGCCACACACCCTCAGCGAGAAATGATGGTAGCAGTAGGGATGGACTTCCATCATAAATAATTTTTTAAATGAAAAAATCTTTTTTAAAAAGGCCATGTGGCATTTCTTACTGTTGCCTGAGGAACACCTCCATTAAAATCACTTTCACTACATCAGAGACCAGTAGCTTTCCAATCTGTGTATAACAACCATCTGGGGTATTTGCTTTTAAATGCCAGTGCTTGTACGTATCAAATCAGTGTCGCTGACACAGGCATTCTGAGGACCATAGTTTGAGAAACACAGTAATAGGACAAATGCTTTGAAAATATAGCCTACCACGGTGATGGCAAGAAGGTCACCAAGTATTCTTGAACAGCTATACAAGTTTTCTAAAAATTATTTTCAATGTACAAATAGATATAACTATTTCAAGGAATCATAAGACAAATCCTTTAGGATTGATTTATCTCTAGTAACTGCTTTATAAGATAGGATTTTCACTGAAACAGGGAACACATATAATAAACAAATGAGAACCAACTTAAGAGAGAGGCATGGCTACAGAGAAAAAGGAAACAGCCCATCATGATCTCTGAATCATGGCAAAAGAAGAAATTAAAGGGAGAAACTGGTCAGTGGTGTTGGCAAACATTTCAGTCATACATACTGTGCAAGAAGCAACAAGGACACGTAAGTTATTGTCAATACAGCAAAATGACAAACAGCAATGAAGCCTGGCCCTCATGAATCAAGGTATCTAATATAATGAAATGTGTATTTATGAAAAACTGACCAAACAACCCTGTGATCACCCAGGAGTTTTCTGGCCTTTACTATCTATCTACCACCTCTAACTAAGGACTCCTTCCTAGAACTGGCCTCCACAACAGGAATTTCTTCTTCTTTGATCCTATTTCATAGTAAGGATATAGCAACATACCCTAACGTTCCTCGTTCTAGAGGAAACAGAAATACTTCCCCACTACACAGCTGGGCTCTCGAATATCTGTTGACTTGAATCAAGGCCCTGATACGGGCAAATCAGAGGTGCGATGTCACTCTATTCTCAAGTCTTTTTTGAGCACGTACTGTGAATGCAACAAGACTGCTAATTCAAGCAAGTGAAAAGAAAACACCATGCCTACTACCAAGAGCATGACAAAGGTAACACACAAGGCAATATGGACTATTAAGGAATCTAGTGGAATGTGGATTAGCAAATTCACATCCTTGAGTTTCAGTTTACTCTCACATTAAATGAAAAGGCCAGTTTGGACACTTTACAAGTTTCCTTCCAGTTCTGAAAGTATTTGATTTAGTGA
>RJWK010006456.1:0-52460 GCA_004363435.1 Platanista minor
AAAAAAAAAAAAAAAAAAAAAAAAAAGTAAATTTAAGCAGCCACATGTGGCTAGTGGCCGCTACATTGGTGAGTGTGGGTCTAATCAAGGCTTCACACATCAAGCAACAGCATCACCTGGAAGGTGGGCTCAAATACAGACGGCCGGGCCCCTCCCCGCAGATCCTGAGTCAGTAGGTGTGGGGTGCTGGCCCGACAGTTCGCATTTCTAACAAACTGCCAGGTCCATGAACTGCATGATGCTGCTGGTCCGTCAACTGTATTTTCGACAGCATTTTGATAAGTGACAGCTAACTGCTGGCCTTAGGGTAGGGATCCAACAATACATGAAGGGAAATCACAACTTTCTGGGTTAGGGTGGGCATTTTTTCTGTCTAACAGAGCCATGGTACAGAGCTGTTATTTAATTCTGGTTTATAGGAGTTGATACCTACCCCGTTTCTATCAACACAAGCCACAGTGGGAGTGTTGCTGGTGGCGCTCTGAAAAAGAATCACAGCTGTTTACGGTGCACGTGGACGCTCACCCATCCCCACTGAGAGCAGGACGGGGGCGGGGGGCCCTCCGGGAGTGGGCACAGTTAAAGGGGCTTGATTTCGTCTTGACTCATTAGCTTCAGAAAAACTAGGTTTAGTTCTGATTTAACGCTGTTCCTTAGTGGACCAAGAAAGGTTACGGTCCAGCTGTTGCAATGCAGTAAGATAATTAACACGCCGAATTGATTCGTTCTGATTTTGGCTTTACCATCTCGTTAACGCTTACTTCTTTGTCCCTACGTGAGCCCCACAAGATGGGTAGCATTTTTTGCTAAAACTCAATCTGTTCAAACCAGGAGGCAGAGCTTGAGCAAGAGTGACTTTGGTACCAGAGAACTGAGGAGGGGTGTCCGGGAAGTGGTGGGGCTGTGGAAGAAGCCCTGCTGGGGGATGAGGTACTCGTCGGCATCCACGACGTCCTCCATGTCCTCTTCGTCCATCAGGGCGCGGCAGAAGTTGGAGTCCGTAGGGCTTGGCAAGTGCATCCTCTCGTCGCCCTGGCACAGAGATTGTGAGACCATTAGAAAGGGCCACAGAGCTGCTGTTCCACCCCCTGGCTGTCGAGGCGGGTCTGCTGTCAGCAGGTGCTTGTGTGTTTGCCAGTTTAGCTCTAATACACTCATCCCCCCTCCCCCTGCCCGGTTCTGTGAAGTACAGCTCCTCCTTCCATTTCCCCAGACCTGGAACTAAGACACTGAAAATTCCCTGATGTCTCAAAGTCCTCAAAGGAAATGCTAACAGCTCAGGAGGAAAAAGGAAGGGCCAAAGCCACAGCATTCACTGAGTGCTGTGCTGTGTACAATGAGAAATACACATTTGGCCTTCCCTGCTCCTGGCACAGAGCTCCTAAACCCTTGGAATTCCCTATGTGTCTCTTATGTTAACGGGGAGACTTCTGGAAGCACCTAAAGATGGGGGCTGGTGGCCAGTGGAGCCAACCATGTGATTACACGGTCGGAACCTTCAGTCTCACCCCTAACCTCCAGGGAGGGCAGGGGGACTAGGGGTCGAATCTACTGCCAGTGACCAATGATTTGATCAGTCCTATGTAATGAAGCCTCCATAAAACCCCAAAAGGACAGGGTTCAGAACTTCGGGGTGGTGAACCCCTGGAGATCTGGGGAGAGTGGTGCACCCAGACAGCATGGAAACTGCACCCTTCCCCCATGCCTTGCCCTGTGCACCTCTTCTGTCTGGCTGTTCCTGAATTATATCCTTCTATAGTAAACCAGTGATCCAGTAAGTAAAAAGATTTTCTGAGTTCTGACAGCCACTCTAGCAAATTAATGGAACCCAAGGAGGGGGTTGTGGGAACCTTCTGCCAGATGGTCAGATGCCCAGGTAACAACCTGGACTTGGGACGGGCATCTGAACTGGGGGGAGGGGAAGCGGCCCTGGAGGACTGTGGGACGTGACGCTGTCTCCAGGTGGACAGTGTCAGATTGAGCTGAACTGAAGGACACCAGCTGGTGTTGGAGAACTGCTTGCTTGGTGGTGTGGGGTCCCTCCCCTCCAACACACGCACCCTGCGATTGCTGAGCAGAACCTTTAGGCGCTTTGCAAAGTATTTTGCATATATTATTTCACTGAATCTTTAAAGCAGCTCTGCGAGCTTAATTTTGTTAACCTAACGTTGTAAGTACAGAGTCAGGGATCTGAAGCCAGGTTTGCCCGACACCAAAGCCCTGGTTCTCCATGAGAGCAACATAAGGCTTTGGCTAAGGGAACCATGAAATGACAGGGAGCCGAGTGCGAGGGGCTCACAGGGATGGCAGATGGAGCTGGGGGCCCCACTCCACTTAGTCCACAGCTTGGGCTGTGCTTGTTCTAACGCACTGAGGATTAATGGTGTGTGACCTGCGAGACGGGGAGGCTGTGTTGGCACCGGATGGGGCACAGTGACATTTGATGCTTATTAGAGGGATTTTCCCAGTGGGTGTGCAGACTGGGATCTGTTACCTGGATGACAAGGTAGCGCTGGGGGTCTCGGGCCATTTTGGAGAATTCAATGATCAACTCACGGAACTTTGGGCGACTATCTGCATCAATCATCCAGCCTGGGGAAGGAAGGGGGAAAGTCAGTGCAATTAGAACCCCGAAAGAAGTGATGAAGATGGCATCGCGGAAAGAAAGCACCTACGGTGAGATTCTTTTAGACAAATGAATGAGAATGAAGCCGAATCTTTGTGACAGGTTTTTCAGTCTTGGCAAAACCAGCACTGATGACTGTTGAAAGACCGCGATGACATCACATATTTGAGTCAGAACGGCAATACCATGCTCTAATTTTCTGCACCTCCCCTTCCAAGGGCCAGCATTCTGGTGTCATCACCGTAAGTGGCCCAGCAGCTGTATGACACGCACTGCTTTCTGTGAACTGCTCTGACTGTAGGGTGCCCTGAGTCCAGTCCCTCAGTAAAGTCCTCCCTTGACATTCACCCTCATCCATATTCACTCAGCAGTCTAGTAAGCTGGAAACCAGATTCGGCTTAGGGAAAATTAGGGACTTTCTTAAGCACCTCAGCGTTTGGGAATTCCACACCCTGGTGCTTTCACTGCATGACACACTGAAGCAATCGCGTGTGCACGTGACAGGGATGCTTCAGTGCCTTTCATGGGGGGGGGGGCGGGATATTTCTGTCAACATGCCAGTGCATTTGAATACACAATGATCCAAGTCTAGATTAAACATGCTGGAGGAACAGCTTGCTGGAAATCCTCACAATTCCTGAGGGGTCTTATTTATTTTCTATCAGCAGGATGTCAAGCTATTTTGGGCCAGACCGCTATGTGACCTTACACAAATCACGTAACCTCTCTGGATCCCAGCTTCCGCAACCTAAAGCAAGGACGTTCAAAATGATTAACTCTGTGGTCTAAAGTTCAGAAAGGCTTAATATTTACATTAACTCTGTCACATTCCCTGTGCTACCTTCTGCATAAATGCTCATCATACATGTAATGTTACCCGCAGAGCCTACTGAATTTGTGATTCTGATGGCGCGGTAGTGTCACAATCAAGCTACACACTCTTACTTGGATTGAAATGTTTACTTGCTACACTGCAGAAGGCCTCACATAAGTCCACTATCTGAAAAGGTTTACGTCAAAGCAGAAACGCCGATTCTATTAACCTCTTGTGGTTACTCACTGTTAGGCATTTAAAAACAGCCTCTCTGGTAACAGGCTTCAAAAAGTGGGGCAGCTTTTTCACTGAGCAACTCAGAGAGAAGAATATTTTGGTGTAATGGCTTATGGAGGACTTTGATTTTACTCGTTTGCTTGTGAACATGGGCAAACGTCAGCTCACAGTGCTCAGTGCATCAGGTAAGTGCTTCCAGAAGTGTCTGAGGGGGTGTTCACAGATGTGCCTGCCTATGGACTGTGACGGGCATGTCTTCAGGGCGTCGAAGGCCTGGGGCGCTTGGCTCAGGGCAGCCCAGGGCCAGGCGCAGGCGGCCACTCACACTTGACCATGATCATGTAGACGTCGATGGTGCAGATGGGTGGCTGAGGCAGGCGTTCTCCCTTCTCCAGGACGGTTGAGATCTCACTCGCGGGGATCCCGTCGTAAGGCTTGGACCCAAAGGTCATCAACTCCCAAACGGTGACTCCTAAGAGGAAGAAGCGTTGCTGTATGAGTCAATAATAATCATAGCAACTTGTCTTTAGTCATCATTGTTGACATACTGTTTCTAAGGTTTAAAGACCCATGTTTCTGTGGCCTTGGGCAATTTGCTTGATGCTGGAAGTCTCAGTTCAGCTCCCTGTAAAGGGGGCTGATGACAGCGTCTGCCTCATAGGACAGTTGTGAGGATCAAACGAGATAACACAACTGCAATGTTCAGACAATCCCAGGCAAATAGTAAGTGGCCAATAAATAGTAAACTTTAGTAATAACAGCAAAGAGAGTACCACCACTCTGAAACATACGGATTATGGTCTGTGGAGCAGGACTTACACACCCAGACATCTTCGGCCCCACGTGACTTACCAGCAAGGTTATAAACTGTGTTTTTAAAGAATAAAAAATTTGGAAGAAACCCCCGCTGTGTTCCTTTTGATAAATATAAAAACCCCATACTTTTCATTTCAACATCAATCAGTCATCATGATTAAAAAAATCAAAGCAGGAGTAATTTTAGAATTGGTGTTTTTTAAGACTGTTCCGAAGTTCTGATGGTCCTTCCATCTCCGTGCCTCCCTTGATGTAATTCTCTGCTCCAGAAACACACAAATGCCGTGGGGAGTATGTCCCCACCTGGACAGCAAGGTGCCAGTAGCGATGAGTGCAGTGGGCCTGAGCCTGGGTTCCCAGGCCACACAGGGAGGGACCAGACACAGGAACCCGGGGCCTTCCTGGTCTCCAACTAGTCTAACCACGCCTTTCCTTGAGATTGGCTTCTAAATGCGTATCACCATGGATCTGCATAGATTTTCCAGAGGTCATTCCAAAACTGAATGACCTGAATTAACACGCAAAATGCAAGGCTGAAGAATGAAGAAAAGCAGTGGTCCAGGGACAAGAAAACAGATTCTTCTGTCCTGCCCACCACGGAATCAATATGGACTTGATGAAAGAAGGAAAATCTCATGTCCAGATCTTTAAAGTCGATTGGTCCTACTCTAACTAGGTTTAGACATTGCGTTTAAACACACACAATGAATTCCTGAGGGAAGGCAGCTTTTCAGGTTTCGGAACAAAGGGTGAAAGAGGGCGGTCTGTGTACCCAGCTGTGGGGTGTGAGCGGGGCTGGAAGGTGCTATGAATTCTCTCTCTTTTCAACTCCTAAGTGGAACACATAGGTCCCTAACTGACTAAACTATTTTGCCTTGACTGGAGCCTGGAGAGTGGAGTAACAGGACATGTTTTTAGACTAAAAGCTCAGGTTCATGTTGTAACAGGTCCGGTGTACTGCCAGGACGGCAGATGAGAATCACTGACAACACGATTTCCACTGAGACGAAAGACACAGCCCCCGTGGTGATGCTGACTTTCTGATGTCGGTTGTAATCATTCACAGGGATTAAGTCACTGAGTCGGAGCGTTTTCATTTACTGGACAAACGTGGCCCAAGCGCGGGCTGCGAGTGGACACACAGGGGCAAGGGGAGAACGCAGCCAGTAGGCTGGGAAAGGTGGACCACTCCTTTTTTTTTTTTTTTTCTCTGCGGTACGCGGGCCTCTCACTGTCGTGGCCTCTCCCGCTGCGGAGCACAGGCTCCGGACGCGCAGGCTCAGCGGCCACGGCTCACGGGCCCAGCCGCTCCGCGGCATGTGGGATCTTCCCGGACCGGGGCACGAACCCACGTCCCCTGCATCAGCAGGCGGACTGTCAACCACCACGCCACCAGGGAAGCCCAAGGCAGACCACTCTTGATCCTACTGATCACGGTTAGGGGTTCAGGTTTTATCTGGAACATATTTGGAAAACCAAAGAAGGAGGTTAAGCAGGGAAGTGAACGTCTAATGTAGTTTAAAAATATATTTTCCTGCTGTTTGGAGAATAGATGAGTGGGTGTAAAACAAGCCCAGAGAAGACCCAGGAGGAGCCCCTTCTTGGTGTCACTGGGGGTGGGGGGTGGGTGGCTTGGGCTGTGACAATGACAATGACAGCTCTGGGCAGGACCACAAATGGGAAAGCGGCATTTCTTCCCATCCCTCTGGGGGGAGCAGACATTTCTTGAACGTGACTGAAAATAAGGCATCAGAATAGCTTTATTTCCTTATCAAGTTCATTCACCGTGAGCAGCTCAGCTCACAGGTATAAGTGAAAATTCACTTTTTCCTTCACAAAGATCTCCGTCTTTGTAAAGCTTACATTATAGCAGAAAAAAACAAAGATCCATGAAATTTTTAAAAATGTATTTGGAATATTAGGAAGTTAATAATGCTATGAAAGAAATGCTAAATGGACAATCTCCTGAATGATTTTGTTTTTGTGATAATGGCTAAAATCCTCTTGGAGATTCCTTTCACTATTGCTCTCCCCAAATACACGTTTCTATGGAGGTGGGTGACCCCTTCACCTCTGTTGCGGTGATAGCTGGGATAGGCTGATAATGCAGAGTTCAATGCAGATTAGGTGTTTTGCAACCTTTGGGCTGATTCTGGGTGACAGGGAGGTGAAACATAGGTGGAAGCGCCCCAGCACGGCAGCCAGTGGAAATGCCTTCCTGAAAGGCAAGGCCCCTGCGGACTCAGGAAATGCTCTGTACAGAGGACGAGGCGAGAGCGTGAAAGGTGTGTCTGAGGACAGGGAAGCTCGTCAGAGGATGGAGCACAGGGCTGCGTGGGGTTTGAAGGAAGAAGAATCAGACCCTGACGAGACGGCCTTCACGAGAGCTGGAAACAGTAACTATTTCCCTTTCCTCATATTTCCCCGTAAACACACCCTCACAGGGCATTTCACGAAGCCATCCTCTCTGATACACAAAGATGATCACTCACTGGTTTTTAAAACCAAAACCACCGCGAGTTAGTCCATCATAAAACCACATTTCTCTACCGGGAAACTCTTCCCCACGAACCCTGATTTGTCATCTCCCTTTGGTTCACTTCCAATTCAGGGCAAGAGGTCACGTTCGGTCTGATTTGGGGGTACAGGCGTCTCCTAGGTTCAAGTCTTTTCCTCCCGTTACCCGCTCTCCTGACAAGCTCGCCGTTCTCTCCAGTGACACTTGGTACGGTAGTTAGACTCAATTTCCTTTTTCACATTCTCTAGTACAGTAGACAGACAGTGATGATTATATGATTGTTAGTCACTGTCCTGGACGGCAGGGCTTATAATGTACATCAACAACACAAGCCAGCGTAGCCTCAGCCCTGATTCATCAGCCTCAGGATTTCGACTCACCGTAGCTCCAGACATCACTCTGGTGGGTATAAATTCGGTGTAAAATTGATTCCAAAGCCATCCACTTGATAGGCACCTTGAGATGATAAGAGAGGAAAGTAATAAGACAACAATTAGCTTCCCTCTGTTGAAAAAAAGTTAATCACACTGGAATAAATAAAAGCAACAAAGGTGAGGAAGCTGGGCCACCCCCAGCCCAACCCAGGCCCAGTGCTCCTTCCCAGCCTGGGGAGAGGCTTTCGTCTGGTAGAGAACAGGGCCTCTGTTAGGCCCAGAGCTGAGGCCCTTTGGTCTGTGGGCTGTTCTGCTGAGCTGGGTGCACGTGCTGGCAGCTGGGGGCCCTGGCTGTGCCCTGTGTCTGTGGCTGTTTGCAGGGCTAGCTGCTTGGAGCTGTGCGGGCCACAGTGACGGCGAAGAGAGCAGCAGCTGAGCCAGAGCATTCTGGAGGGCCTGTCAGGACACCCGCACCCCTCGCTGCCGGGAGAGCCCCCTGGAGAAGCCCCAGGCCCGTCCGAGAGGAAGAAGCCGATGCCGCCGCGGCCAGCGCCCCTCGGGAGCTGCTGGAGCAACACGGGGCCCTTTCCGTGCCGCTCTCCTATAGCTGTTCTTCTGGAGGGGCTTTACCCAGGAGCGGGAGGTCGAAACCTACCCTTGGCTAACGGTCACCTAGAGATGGAGCTGAGCTCACGCGTACTGCCTTTGGCTTCCGGATGTGTCAGAAACATCTTTATGCACTTTCCCAGCCAATCCTGCTCCCCGGGCAGCTCTGGCTGCACGGCCAGAAGAGCCTGGCTAGAGCTGGGTGCTGGTGGCAGCTGTGAGCTCACCCAGAAGGTCCTGGGGATGGCCCTCGCATTGGTCAGCCTGCTGGCAGGAGAGTGCTCGCCCTTGTACAAGCCAGCTCCTTACTTTGCCCCCTTCTGCGTGGTATTCCTTCTCCTCGGCGCCCAGCAGTTTGGCCAGCCCGAAATCTGTGATCTTGACGTGCTGCGGCGTCTTCACCAGCACATTCCTGGCCGCCAGGTCTCGGTGCACCAGGCGCCGGTCTTCCAGGTAGTTCATGCCCTGCAACACGGGGCCACGCGGTGAGGGGGTGGGGTGCTCAGTGGGCTCCCCTGGAGGGCACAGCGGGGATCAGGCAGAGGGCGGGCACCCCAGCGCAGGGTACAGTGTCACGTACGCAACAGCCTCTGAGCCGGAGCCTGACTGTGGACGGACTGCCCTCCACGGACACAGTGACTTGCACCTGGTAACATCAGTGACCAGAGTCTATCTGCTCCACGGATGAAAAAGGGAAGAGATGAAGACGTAACTAGCTGCTGACTTACTACCTTATCTCCATCCAGTTACTCAAGTTTCAAACTCAGTTGAACAAACAGAAGAGGCCAGTGACAGAGCAGGAGCCCCGCCGTCGGGCCGCGACTTGGTTACACGCTGCTCGCTGCCCCGGACGGCAGACCCCACCTGCCTGGCCTCGCCTTCCCCGCGCCAGCGCGTCTGGGGCGCCACCTCCCCAGGACCCAGGGCTTTCCTGGACCATCTTACATGATTCATTACCAGTGAAGGTTTTGGTCCTGTTTTCCCTTTTTTGAATTGAAATCACATGGATATTGAATTTACTTTTACTGATACAAGGTGCCACTCCTAACCCCCTCCCTGGCTGCCTCCGTAACTGCTGTAATCAGAACCAAGGCTGGAATAGAAAGGAAGACAGAACACTCGAGAAGGGCCCAGCACAGTGCCCGACACATAGTGAATTCTCGGATGTACAGTCACCCCTTGGTACCCATGAGACTGGTTCTGGGATCCCCCCTCTCCCTGCCACCCCACTAACCAAAATCTGTAGATATTCAAGTCCCTGATAAAAAATGGAGCAAGTATTTGTTTGTAACTTACACACATCCTCTTGCATACTTTAAATCACCACTAGATTACTTATGACACCTCATACAACGTACGTACTTGTAAACAAAATGTAAATGCTATGTAAACAGCTGCTTGCACCCAGACAATTCAACTTTTGTTTTTTTGGAGCTTTCTGGAATTTTCTTCCCACTTAATCTCTGATCCACGCTTGGCTGATTCTGCAGATGCAGGACCGCGGCTACGAAGCGCTAACAGTGTGACCCCCTCACCTCTAGCCCTTGTCCACAGCCCCCTTGGTGTCTCTGTCACCTGCCCTTTCTCCCCTGACAGGCGGGCTCACTTCCTGCCCCTACTCATGGCTTGAAGCCTGCCCAGCTGAGCCAGGCTTCCCTTGGACCCTCGCAAGCTCTAACCCGTTGACATGAGATTGGCAGCCCTCGTCCCCGCGCAGGGCCAGACGGGCAGGCAGGAGAAGCCGGAGGGTCAAGTTCTGCACACGGCCCATGTGGCTGGAACCATGTCCTCTCCCACTTGCTCACAAAGGCACCTAGCCTCTCCCCAGCCAGGGAGGTGGACCACGTTTCCAGCGTCCTTTCCAGCTGACACTCATGAACTCTCCAGTGAATGGCAGGCACCACAGAAATGCTTACGCAAGGGCACAAAATGGAAATGAATGGGCAAAACCAACTCTGCGTTACTCTCGAGATTTTTTGCATGTAGCTCTCTTCATTTTAGTGCAAATGCAGGGAAAACCTGTAGATAAGGATAGATCCCAAATTTTCTGGCAAATTCATTGCTTCCTTTTGTATAGATATTAGGTAAAAATTACTAATTAACTTGTCACATCAAAGTGAAGTTCACACATTTTCTTTCTAGAGTTAAACTAGCCATCACAGGAAAACAGGATCTTATAAAGACACTACCCAGGAATTAGTCTTTGAGGGCTATTTTTGAGGCCTTTAATATTTTTCTTTTCTTGGGGGAAAAAATAAAAAAATGATTCCCATGTGCCCATTGTATTGTCTAGAAAGCTCCTGAATGTTTAAGATGCTGTTTGATTTAAATGGTTCCTTTCTAAGATGTCTCAGGTGCCAGGAAATAAGGTTAATGGGCTCGTGACTATTCAAGAGGACGTGGGCAGGTGCTTCGCTGGAACAGCGCTTCCAGGTTAGGAATCATTCCTTAGGGATGGAGCGTGGAGAGGGAGAGGGAAGCAGGGCTTCCTAGCAGAGAAGGACCTCCTACTCCCTGGCACCTCCCCCGCTTCACGGGGCTCCTTTCAGCAGCATCTGTCTCCCCTGTGGTTCACTAAGCCCACAAGGAGGGCTTCAAAGGGTGCTTCCAGCTACATTTGACTGTCGTTGGGAACTTTCTTTCTCCTCTTGATGTGCCTCACCGAGGATCTGGTGCACTGGATACCTCTTTTTACAAAAGCCTGTTGAAGATGAAGGAAGGAAGGGATGAACGAAGGATAACAGCGGCCGACAGAGCCACAGGCGTCTCAAACACACCCGCGAAGATGCCTCTCCTGGTGCTGGGGGGTCTGGTACCCCACACAACAGCCTTGACAGCTGACCCCGGGGCCCAGAGCCTGCGCTGCTGCTGCTTCACAGAGCGGGACCGCGCCCTTAATTTCCTGCTGGGGCCCCCAAGTGACACTTATCTGCCGACCCAGAGACTGCTTCGGATGCCACCCCCCAGCATCTTGGCCCTCTGCCGCAGAGGTGCCCAGGGGCGGGTGGACGGGAATCTCACAAAGGAACTCGCTCCACCCCTGCCCCTCCCCACACCTCAGAGTTTTAAAGGAGCAGAGCAGCTGCAATAAACTGCAACGTTTTCTCGTAACACCAGCCTTCAGACAAGGCTTGGGAAAGGGCAGGAAAGCGCAGTACGTGTCTGGAGCACACAGCTAAAGGGATTTAAATCAGACGTAATTTCGGGACAAGATTAGACTCATTTGAACTTAGGTAAAACTCTCTCCCTTGGTCTCTGTCCCACATAATATGGCAGTTTGAAAGGCCATCTCAGTTATAATTCTAGGCCCAGCAGAGTTATAGTTTAACCAGCACCAAAGATAAGAGCCCTGACATCGCTGGTGAGCTCTCAGAATCCAAACAGAGAACCGCAGGAAGCAACATCAGCGTCAGCCTCGTTGCGGGGGTCGGGGGGGGGGCCTCCTGGAAACGCATTTCCCTGATTCTTCTGAGACCCTCATTTTAATGTAATGGAACGTATTTATTTTGCTAGTTAACACAGGACAGCTAGGATGGATGCTGCAGTACTGAGGTTAAAAGGGGATCTGAAGAGCCACCCTGGGACCTGAATGCACAGGAGACAGGATGCTTCACGAGGGTTTTAAAGACTTTCCTCGCACAACAACCGGGGAAGGAGAGAGGCCTGGGCTGGGTGTTGACAGGTACGGACCGCATTCCCAGGCACTGCAGCATCCTGCAACTCTTAGGAGGAGCCCAGAGCGAGAGGCAGGAACGAGCTGCATTTCTAGTGTATTTTTTCACCACCATGTGGGGAAGTGGTGGGTAGGGGGGACGGACACTGACGTGGTGACTACGGAGGTGGCGGAATAGGAAGCGGAGCGGTAGGCAGAGGGTTCTGGCAGGGTAAAGCAAAGCATGGCGTCCACACCACTGAACCCCTGCTCTCAGAAGAGGCAGGAAAGTGTCAGAATTTCTTATTCCAGGCCCCAGCCTCCTGCTGTGTAGGGACAGGAGGCCTGCTAGGCTCACCAGCCTGTGGGCTCCACTCTGACCCGTGACATCAAGTGCTGGGGAAAAGCGCAGACTTGGGAGCAAGGAGCCCTGGGGTGGAATCTTGATTTTGCTACTTCCTAGCTTGAGACCTGCCTGGGCAAGTTACTTCAACACCCCTCACCGCACTCTCCCCCATATGTAAAACGGGCTACTCAGAGGATTAAATGAGTTAATCCACATGGAGCACTTGGGACGGTGCCCAGTGAGAGTCCTCCCTCCGTGCTGTGATTGTCATTTCCTCCTCAATGCCAGATCCATCCTCTCTTCTCCACCCCTTTTGCCATGACCTTGAATTAGGCTGCTGCCACGTCCTGCTACACTTCCCAACAAAGTCTGATCATGAATAAATTCCCGCATGGCGCCCTTTGCTTTCGTGATGCAGCTGTGCTTGCAGGTTCCTGCGGGGTCTCCCCTCCCCTCCAGCCTGCCGCTCGTCCCTCGGCAGCCCTCAGTGCCTCTTGGTCACCTCTCACTGCACCCTCAGATGGTCCCCAGGACAGGGACGGGCTCTCACTCGTGTCCACGGCACCACAGCCACGTCCAGGCTCCCGAGGGTGCAGGGCAGCCGCCTCACCACTGCTGTCGCCACACCTGGCGCTTGGCTGGCCGACTGAGCCCACTTGGCTGTCCCCGTGTGACTTGTACAGCAGCCTCTGGGAGTCTGGTCCCTCAGCTCTCCTGCTCTGACCCACTCATTTCCTGCCGCACTGTTACCTCTGTAAGGATCTGTTTTCCTCACCTGTTTGCAAGTTTGGGGAGATAGGAAATTCTGTCTTCTTTACGTACATATTTCACATGATACCTGACACTGACAGATAAATGCTCAAGAAATCACCAAGTGAAATGACCAGAAGTTGATGAATATGCTTTAACAGTATAGGAACTTCTGGCTTTACAGCGACACACTGTAAAGTGATCATTTAGGTTGATTTAAGTTCAACTGTAATCTTGTGGAACGATGTGAGAATAAACAAAAAAAATAATTCAAATAACTGGAATATCTGGTAACCGGATCTGCTGTGTGGCTCTGTCCCCGTCTGGTCTGCGGTCTCGCTGACCAGGGTTTTGCGCAGGTACCTGCTCTGCAGCTGCATCAGCTCTTAGGAAGCGTCTTCGCGCCTCTGGCCGCGTGGCTGGAGGCTGCAGGCCGGAGGCTGAATCGCCACCCTCAGGCTGCACAGTTAGTCAGCAGGGTGGGGGCTGCCTGGAACCTCACCTTTTTCACCTTCAGGAGTCCTGATCTGGAGCACAGGAGAGCCAGGCAGACGGGGAGCAGACCTGGCTGCGAAGGCCAGAGGCACCTGGGCCCAGACAGGAGGCCGCGCACAGGACGGTCAGCGTCTCCCCCTGGCCCCGAAGGCTGCGCGAGGCTGACAGACAACGCCTCCTCTCCCGGCGTGATTTTCATTCTCTCCAATCCCTGCTCATCTCTCACGACCAGGCTGTAGTTTGTCGACGTGGGTGTCATGACACGGCACCTGGACCCAGACACGAGTGGCCAGCACGCCCTGCTACGTCATCGGCAGGACCACCTTCCTCTCCTCACCTGGATGGGTCTTCTCTTCGCTGCCCTCGTGCCCCGAAAGCGCCTATAAACGCGTGAGAGGTGAAAACCCTGGGGCTTTTTCAGATGAATTTAGACCAAACTAAGTATCCCGTCTGCTTAAAAAAATGGATCCTTCGAATGGAATGTTTTCTGAAGTTCATCCTTATTAAGTTTCATCTTATAGAATGAACTAGGCGTAGTTCGGTGCTTCTGAAGTTGTGGTCGGTTTCCTTCTGACAGCATCCACCCACCCCTCGACCCCAGCCCCCAGCTACCTTCAAACCTCACCAGGGCCTGGTCAAGTATCTGAGACGTATATCGTCTCTCTAAAAACTCACTTCTGTGAGATCTTAATCCAGGTTAGGTGAAAGAAAGCTCTGTGGTCCCAAAGGTTTGTGAAAATGTTAAATTAATCGCAGCCTAGAGAGCTGATTTATGCAGGACTGGGCGGTAATGTGCTCCGTGGTGCCCTAAGAGGAATGAGCCTGGCACGGCAGCGGGCTTCTCTAAACTGTTATCGATGACAGACAGCATCTTTTGGATTCTGACATTTTACTACATTTATTATCCCATCTAATTATTTTGGGATTCACTAGCTGGCTTATGCAGCCA
Source organism: Platanista minor (assembly GCA_004363435.1). Classification (NCBI taxonomy): domain Eukaryota; kingdom Metazoa; phylum Chordata; class Mammalia; order Artiodactyla; family Platanistidae; genus Platanista; species Platanista minor. The sequence continues at coordinate 14,184 of RJWK010006456.1, forward strand.
GGAAGAATGCACACACTTTCTGAAGCGCCTAAGTTACTCCCTGTGAGTGAGAGTCCCCTGTACCTTCCCGAGCCAGGAGCTTATTTTAGGAAGCGGTGATGAGGGAGCAGGCGACGTCTCCACGGCCTCCTGAGCCTTGAGTCTAGAATCCACTCTCACCCTGTGAGAAGGGCACCTCTGCTCTCCCAACCCCAGCAAGATTCCCCACTAGGCCACCTCTGTTTTTTTTCTTTTGCCCGTGATACAGTTTAGTTTGTCCTCTTAGCAGTTTAGCCAGGACAATAAACCTGCGTAATGGTACCCAGGTCTCCGTCAATATTGGAAAACTTCCCAAGAGAGCCTGTGCCTGTGTGAATCAGGGAGGACATTTATAAGTCAATAAATCCCACCCTGAAAACACCAGCAAGTTTAGTTTCTGGTCAGCCACGAAGTGTTTCTGGGTAGTTTCACTTCTAACTTTTACAGAGAAAACTGTTCAGTACTTAGGTAAACAGTCACTAACCCAAGAGCAAATTTCTCTCTTTACAGCTGAAGAAACCATTATTTTCCCTTCCCTGCAAGGACAGACACTGCATCGCCACAGCTATTCAAGTACAGTGGCTTAGGTTTCTCTTGTGAAATAGAAAGCAGCTCCATCGCAGACAAATCTAACAGCTGCAACGTGAACCGACTCTGGATGAAAGTGAACCTAAACAAAGTTCAACAGGCAGAGCAGTGGACTGAAATAACGAGGTGAAATTCTGAGTAATATTACACAGAGCTCTATTTGGAAAACTTGCAGGCCCTGGAAAGTCAACTCAGGAACTTTGGAAACTCATGGCTGACCAGGGCCCGGGCAGAGCTGAACTCGTCCTGTGGCAGGCACTGCCGTGGTCAGGTGTTTGTTTCTTCCTCGTGCTGGAAGAAGACTGATTTCTGCGGTCAAATAAACTTCCATCTATGCAGACACCTGTGAGCAGGCAGATCTGAATGTAGGGTTGCCAAGGAGAGAAGGGGAAAAGCTCATGAACGAGAGAGGACCGGAAATAGGAGACGCTGCTCTAGGGAGAGAAAGTCGATATAGAACTAGAATAAGACAATGTTTCAGCTTAGATTTTTGTCACTAATCTAACTTAAATTAGTCAAAATATGGGGAAAAAACCAGAGAGGTGAGCATGGGGTGCCTACTGGGGCCCGAGTGGGCACCTCACAGAAGCTACCCAGCACCGTTCTCGCTGCCGGGAGGACAGACGGCAGAGGCCCTTATGCGGCCACAGAGAGACAACTCACCTAAGAAAAGCCAGAACTGAGATGTGAATCCCCCCGAGTCACAAGCCCAGTTCCGTACCGGGCAGAACTTGCCAAGGCTATGCGTCGCATCACATAAGAAGTCACTTTTGTGGAGCTGCCAACTGACACAAGATAATCAGAAGGCTAAATATCCGGGCACCCTCTGGTGAGCTGGGCCTCATCACCCAGGCAGGTGTGCAGAGTTCTGGACGCCCTGCCTGACAGGGGCAGCAGCCAGGGCCTGGCTCTGACAGAGCTCACCTCCCAGTTTCAAACTAAACAAGTAAATAACCCAGGTCTTCGCAGGTAGCAAGATGTGTTTTTAAAAAAATAAAGCAAGTTAAGCAAGGTAACAGAGGCTGCCTGGGGTGGAGGGGGATAGCTTTGGTGATTCTCCTGCCTTAGCTAATCAGGGAAGAGACTAAGGAAGAATTTCTGGGGACAGGAGTCAGGACACGAGTAAACCTCCAGGAAAAATGCCATATTCAGCGAAAACTACTTGGGGCGAACGACCTCCTCCCCGACACCAGCCTCCGTTCTGGGCTGAAGAGCATCCTCCCAGATCTCATGCCTACCCCGCACCCCAGAATGTAACCTTCTTTAGACATAGGGTTTTGCAGATCTCATCGGTTAAAGACCTCAAGATGAAGTCATCCTGGATTTAGGAATGACTGGTGTCTGCTAAGAGAGAGGGTAATCTGGACTCAGGCCTAGGGCAGGAGGCCACGTGAAGACTGGGGCAGGGATGGGAGGGACCTGGAGCCACCAGAGCTGGGGAGGGAGGAAGGATTCTCCCCTAGAGCCTTGGGAGGGGCACGGCCCTTCTGACACCTTGATTTTGAACTTCTGACCTCCAGAACTATGAGAGAGTACGCTTCTGTTGTGGCAAGCCACTGAGTTTGTCATGCTTTTTGGTGGCAGCCCTAGGAAACTAACACGGTCAAACACAGAAATAACCAGCCTTTTCATGAGACCACAGCACGTTGAGGCACACAGGCTCTACCAGGACCACTGCCTAGCAGCGGGCACGTGACTCCTCTGCTCTGTGACCGGGGTGGCGGCCGTGAGAGTGCCGAGAGCACCACGCAATGGGCGGGGGTGCAAGAGGCACGCCCACGCGGCCGGGTGCCGGAGCCTCCGGGGCTGTGGCTGAGACAGCGACCCCGGCCGGCACCGGAAGAAGAGGGCTGAGGCAGCCTCCCACTGCACCGCTGACCCCAGAGGAGCCCGTCCTGTAGCGAGCATCTCAGGCAGCCGCTGGCTGAGTGGAGGCCAGAACACACTGTCGTCTGCCTTAAGTCACCTTCTACGCCTGCTGGGGGCTGAGCCAGCAGGTTCAGAGCATCCTCAGGAGTAAATCTGCAGGACCGATGGTGCTGCCGCCCTGGGCGAGGCGAACAACCAGGACCTGGCTGGGGCCTGGGGGACGAGGGGCGCCCTGTCCTCCCTGATTCCAGCACGCTCCCAACACCCGCCCCGGGGGCTGAGGGCGGGGCCTGCCCACAGATTCCATTCATTCAACGGAATGAAAGGTATACCCACTGTCAGGAGAAACAGCATGTAGCAAGTTGGGTTGCAGATAACTGATGCACTATTGGCATTGAGAGACAGAGATCTGAAATGGAAGAATAGTCCCTGTGAGGCCCTATGAGCAGCTAAATACCTGGCTCATTGCTCTGCTCCTGGTCTCAGCTCCACCTGGCCACTGTCTGCCCCCTCAGCCCCTCCCTCGCTCCGGATCTAGCCTGTCGACAGGGGGACGTGTACGGAGCCCCATGAAGCGGCAGAAACATCTGTTTACCTCCTGCCACCGCACATCAGAGCCAGCACCTGTCTGTCCGCCCGGCCACTCTGTCACCTGACAGCCTTGGCCTGGTTTGCTGGCCTTGTGATCAAGTCCTGCCTGGGTGAAAGCCACACCTCCTCCTCCGCTCCAAGTTACCACAGTATTCAACAGAGAGAATGCCAAGGAAATGAGAACACTAACATCAACCATACTGAGAGCCCCCAGTACAGAGAGAACTGTGTAAACGTAGCTGAATCATTAGATTTTCAGTGTGCAGTGGGACAGGCACTGATCTGATGCAAAAGACAACCGATTCCATTTAATCCAAACTAAAGAGTGTATGCCACGTACATGCGTGTGCACACACATACACACACCCTCTTGGCAAACTCTATGCTGTCCTAGGACGGAGAACGCAATGATTAATTTCTTGGCTGTCTTTATCTCCCCTTTGCCGCTGTTCTTCGGGGCTCTCCCTAAGGATTGCATCATCCCAGGAGGGGAGGGGGGAGCGGCAAGCGACGGCAGCTGCCAGTCCTGCCTCGTGGCCCTGCCTGCCCTCCTTGCAGAGCTGGCGCCTGCTCCGAGCAAGCTCCTCTGATTTACCTTTGCGATCTGCACGCACCAGTTGAGCAGGTGCTGGGAGCCGATGTTGTCCTTGTGCTCACGGACATAGTCCAGCAGGCAGCCAAAGGGCATGAGCTGCGTGATGAGCTGCACCGTGGATGTCAGGCAGATGCCCAGGAGGCGGCACACGTGAGGATTGTCCACACTGGCCATCACGTAGGCTTCCTGGGGGGAGAGGAGGAGAGGGCGCATCAGAAAGGCTCCCCGCCGTGGCTAAAGGAACAGGCAGACAGACCCTTTCCAGGTACAAAAGTCGAACATGATTTTGAGTTTGGAAATGTGCGCGTGTGGAGGACAAGGGGGCCCGTGAAACGTCTAGTGCAGCGGACGTTCCCGCAGGGTCTCGTGCGTGCGAGGCTGTGGAGTGGCCAGGTGCTTGATGGGAGACGGCATCCTCTGAGGGCACGTGGGGATTCTGCGTCACAGACAGGCCCAGGCAGCACTCGCCATCGGCCAAGCGCTGGGTGAAAATGAGACCTGATGTCTCCAAGTTTGGGCGTTGCTGAGTCCTTACGAAGACCTCCACCTCAAAGCCAAAGATGCCGCCGCTTAAAAGGGTGTCAGGGCCGGTGGGAACCCGTGCTTGGGGCCCACACCCTGGTGAAGACTTGCCCGCTGACTCTGGAACGCCGGCCATGGGCACCGTGGAGGGAGATGCTGAGGGCTCTGGGGGGTCGGGAGAGGGAGGGGGACCTCACCTCCCCACAGAGCACCGGAGGCAGAGAGGGGGAGCCCCCCCTGGCACCGCTGCCACGCACGGCAGAGAAGCCCTTTCAGTGCACCGTTTCCGGCTCTGAACCGGACGGAGGACGTACACCTACAGCGATCGCAGACTCCGCTGGCGGCCCAGGATTCATTTCTGAAGAGGTGGTCTGTGTCGCCCCGCCTCAGTCTCGGGAAGGGAAATCCATGCTGCTCTGCAGAACCCACTCCCCACGGCCCCGCCCCTGCTAATTCGGAGGCTGCCGTGGCGGGAGCCTGACACAGACCCACAGCCATGGACTTTATTTGAACCCTTCTGCTATCCTTGGGCGGAGGAAGCTGATTTCACTTACAACCATGCACACAACTGGGCCTCACTTTTGTCTGACTAAGAATTAGGGAATCCTCAATTTCCACCAATAAACTCCATCTCTTTCCCTTTAGAATCCAAAGGGGGGGGGTGACATTTTATTCAGACACAAAAGGGATCACCTGGTCTCCAAGAGAAAGTTCAGAGGCGCCTTTCCCCATCTGACCACTGCTGTGCTCGGGGTGTGGGCCCTCCGTGCAGAATGGAACACAGCCCGGGCCAGGTGAAGGCACGCGAGGGGGATGCTGGGGGATGCACCGCAGGAGCCAGAGGTGACAGTGGTGACAGACAGGTGGAGGGGCACGTACACATATCCCTAAACACAAACGTGATGGCACCAGTTTCTGGCCCGAACCCCTCCCCTGGCCTCACTGTTCCTGGGAAGCCCGCCAGGCCTTGCAAAGCCTCTCCTCCCACAGACCCCCCCGGTCCTCCTGCTCCCTGCTCCCCACCTCTGCTCGCCTGTACCTGGGAGGGCCTTTGTCTGGAATGCCCTTCCACCTCCTCTTTCCCTGGCTGACCCCTCCTCAGAGGGCCTCCCTGAACCCCAATCTAAGTTAAACTCTCCTGGCATCTTGCAGTTTCTCCCTCGGGGGGGCAGGCTCAGCACGGCCTGCGAACTTGCCAGAGAAGCCAATCCTTGGGCCTCACCAGGGCAGGTGTGCCGTGTGAGATGCACGGAGCTGGGGCTTGTTTATCACCTCACCTCCCCAACACCTGCTCCTGCTGCATCATTCCCGTGGTGCCCAGCACATCTCTAGGCACAGAGCTGCCTCAGAAACACCACAGCTGAACGACACTGAAATCATACGAGACAGAGACCATGCCACGTCCACTACGGCAAGAAACCCACAGCTCTGACATCTGCTGCAGAACCAGCATCTGTCTGGATGCTGCCCTAAGTGGAGATGCCCTGCTCTCACGGGCAGTCGGCCTTTCTCCTCGTCTGTGTTGTAAACGCAGCATCACAACAGCAGAGCAGGTGTTTAATTCTGTGGACCTTCTGACAGCTCTTCACCTTTGAGAAGGGGCTACTGATAAAAAGTTAGAACTGGGAAAGGCCTGCAAGTGGTTTCTTCTCAAGCCATTATTTGTCTGAAGAGGAAGTTGAGGCCCAGTGAACGATGACCAGAGACCAGATTTCTTATGTCAGGGCGGGGCCCACACCCGGGTCTCCCCCGACCCAGGCCCTCCTGGTCCTCCCCCGCTTACCCCACGCACCGTGAGGCCTTGTTGAGTGCTCTGGCAGATGCGCTACCAGAAAGCTCCACACCTTATGACACAGGAAGAGCACGTATATCCATCTGTTTTGCATTCTCGTTCTGTTGCCTGCCCTACATTTAAACTGGAAAGTCTACGGAAACATCAATAGGCCGTGCGATCGCCAGAAAAGCACAAATCACGTCTCTCCCCCAGTCTGGGAAACTGTGCAATCATGACACCCAAGAAATCCTCTGGCTGTTCTTATTTTTCTTAAGATCTGCCTGAGACTTGGAAACATGTTGTATTCATTTTAGAGGGGAGAAAAATCTGCAGATCAGAGCAGTCTGAGCGGCCCATCTGCTGTGGGCCGTGGGGAGCTGACCTGGGGCTCAGGGCGCAGAGCATGGGCGCGGCTGTCCGGCCACACAGAGCCTGGAGCCCTGCCAGGTCCCCGCTCCTATTAAAATCTGCTACAGCCACAGATTTCTGCACCCCGAAGCCCAGGCACAATGGGGATGCTGTCCGGTCGTGGGTCCCGTTCAGTGTGGGCAGGAGTTAACGTGAGCTTTGCTCTTAGCTTTGTTTTTCTTGGAATCTCAAAGGTGCACTGGTGACCTACGGCAAGAACGCTTGGTACTCCCCAGCCATCTCTGATCGGCCACCCCCGCCAGGCGTGCAGACCGGCAGGCAGAGCCCGCGCTCGGAGGCTTCCAAGGCTGAGGTCAGAGTCACGTGGCAGGAGGGCCTCTGAGGCTCGCTGACCTTGAAAGTCTATTATTTTGTCCAACCATTGAAATGTGGGGGGGCCTTGCTTCTTGCCGTCTCCCTCACCTGTGAACTAGTTTACGTTAAAGATTGGGGAAAAAGGATTCCACGAAACTTTAAACTCCTTCAGGAGAGGCAGACGCTTAACTTTAAGGATATTTCTGAAAGTGTCCCAGTAGCTAAGCCACCACTGACCGCAGCGTGGTGTGCGTGCTGGACCTCAGTGCTGGCCTGGGCAGGGGAGTAAGAGTACGGGTTGCTGGAGCCATTTACAAGTGCGTGTGAGTGTTTCAAAGCCCACGCTCAGCCCCCTGGGCTGCCTGTCACGGAATTAACTTGCCCTTTAACTCACTGTTGAAACTGACCCTCAAATCACTGGCGGCTGCTTCAGCTCTTTCATCCCTCAGGGGCTCCCCACGGCCGCGCCCACCCTGCGAGGACAGGCTCCCTGTGCATGCGGGGCAGAGGGAGCTTCGGGAAAAGCAGGCGGAAGGCCTCAGGCTGCCACCCCTCTGGTTCCAGCCACAGGACGGGTGTTAGAGCGGGAAGAAGAAACCGGGGCGTCGGTGGGGGGGGGGGGACGCAGGGAGAGGAGAGCAGGACAGAGACAGCGCAAGAGGCGAAATGGGACTTTACACTTTTTTTTTTTTTTTTTTTTACCTTGTCAGTCTTTCCTTTCTCTATCTTCTACCCCAACTCTGGCCCATGAAAGTGGATTTCCTCCAGTTGTAGGGGTCCTGGAGGGCCCTTCTCAGTGAAGCTACTTCCTTCCCGAAGTAGAGCTACTGTCTTCAAAATCGCCCTTACTCTGCATAGTGAATATTGCTAAAACTCACGGCTCAACACCGTCTTGTGAAAGTTATTAGAATGTCTTAAATGAGTAACAAACGAATTCTGCAAAAAGCTTTTCGTTTTAACAGTGTAGGAGAAGGAGCTAGAGGTTGAAAGTGAAGAGACTTCACAAACCACTTGTTTGCTGTACTTCTTGTGGTTATGGAAATCGGAGTCGACGTTACGTTAACAGACTGTACGTTAGTTTGTAAACTGTTAGAACGAAAGATAACTTTGCTCGGTAAGCTATCGTCAGTGTGCGAGACCTTCTGCTACACTTTGTTAATACATCATCCATCCTTCATGTACAAGATCCTGGGGTGGGGGGGACTTTCCTGCTGCGATGAAAGCAGAGGAGGCTGCCTGGAGAAAATGGGGCTGGAGAGAGTACGCTCCTGGGAAGCTCACCGTCTGAACGCTTTTTTAAAAAGGCCCATGTTTGCTTTGCTTACTGTATATCCTGTGGGTGAGATACAAGAGTGGGGAAATGTTATATTTGACCTTTGTCCTTCGTGGCTGTAACACGAACTAAGTTCTCTAGATTTTTGACTCCGTAAAGGCAGTTGTTTTCCTTTTTCATTGACTGTTTCCCTAATTCACCGCTGAGCCCCTCCAGCTCCTCTTTCACTGGCTCTGCTTTGGGACAAGAGCAAGAGAAACCCACATCCACCACAGAAAGCGGAGGCCAGTGCTGTTAGCCCCGGACCCCAAGGGTGTGTCCACAGGAGCTTCCTGAGCTTCTACCTGCAGAGGGCTCTGCCCAGCTCCAGGCTGGCCCCTCCTGCATCCAGCCTCTTTCTAAGACTGTGCAGGCCCCTCATTGGCTAGTGAGGGTCCAGGGAAGGTGGAAAAAGTTCAAGAGAATCGCAAGTAAAAACATGTAACAATAATCTTGTGGAGTATTCCAAAGGGTCCATAAAGTAGCAATCAGCAGACGCTGGAAATAACATTTAAATTACTTTGAGAAACAGTACAGAAGGTGAGAAACAGATTACAGAGTTCATAGAGCATCACAGTGTTAATCCTAGGCACCTTTACAAAGCCATTTCAAAGATGAGCTAGCTGGTGGAAGGAAACGAACATGCATTTCAGAGTCAGAAGTAACCACGTGCTGGAACCCTACCCCAGCCACGTGACCCTGAGCATCAGGCTGCTTCATGCCTCCGTTTCTTCACTGAAAGCTTGGCGAGCACAACACCTAGAGCAGCACAGGCCCACCAGGGGCAGTCACTGAGACGGTAGGGGTAAAGCCACTAGCACGGGGACGGCCCCTGGTGGATGCCCAGGGATCGCAGGCTTCCATACTTTTGGGGGCCGATAAGAGAATGGAAGAGTGAGTCTTCTCTACGAGAGAGAATTATACCAACTATAGCCAGAAGGAAAAGAGACAGGAAAAGTGACCATTTAGAATGCGGTGATGACAGAGTCTAAAACAGAGCAATGTGCTGCCAACCACGAAAAAAGGTGGCTTCTGACTTCCAGGCCTGCAGATAGCTGGAGAATAAAGCAGAAACTCACATCAAGAATTTCCTTGTTGGCTTTTGGAGATGTGGCTTCTCTTAATTCCTTGATAGCCACAGGAATTTTAACCTTCTCGCCTTCTGGGATCCAGAGTCCCTGTGACAAAGAGAGGGGAAGACGTTGGCTGGCGATCGTCATACACGAAACATGTGGCTCCTAGGCTGGGCATCATTAGTGACCCCACCCCAAAGGGCGGGGGGCTCGAGCACAGCTCTGCACCCAAGGCCACCGGTGCTGGGAGTCACAACAGCTCAGCAGCTCTTTAGCTATCATGTTCCAGAAATCAGAGTAGTTAGACAAAACCCCTAAGCTCGTGCCAGTTACACAGTCAGTGTGAGTCATTTTGTCCAGAATTCTGAGATTCTGGGTCTAGGCCTAACTGAAATCAGACTATGCAATAGGGAATGTAGGAAAAAGAAATGAAGAGGAAGCTGTTCTGAGCTGGGCTTTATTCAGATGCTACTGTGCCGTGATAGGCAACCCTCTTTCAGACTGACTTGCGCCACCCACCCCTCGGAAAGCTCACACTGTCCTCCTGAAAATGTCTGTGCCTGTGTACAGATCTCACCGGACCAGTTACTTGTCACTGTGATCATAAAAGATTTCCTCTAGACAACTTGAGAAAAACACTGGAATTTCCTAAACCCTCAGTGACACAAAGAGCATGTGACCACGATAAAGACCACGGCAGGAGGCGCCTGGGACCCTCGGGGGGCTCACCTTGTACACCGTGCCGAATGCTCCGGAGCCCAGCACCTTGACCTTTTTAAATTCCGTCTCCTTTAAGATCCTCAAGAGAGCTTGGTTGGGAGCTTCTCCGCTGGGCGTCAGAGGCTCGACAAGCTGTGAGAGACAAGGGGAAGAGACGATGCCCGCCGGGTCGGGGAGAGGGGTGGCAGGTCCAGACACCAGGGGACAGAACTCGCGGCTCTCACTCCGGAGACAGGGACACCTGTTCTAAGGAACTTGGTGAGACACTCGGAAGGAACAGGGACTGACCCCTCCCCGCCCCCGCCCCCCCCCCCCAAAAAAAGGCATCCTTGAACAGAACAGCTCCTTTGCAATAAGTGCAATTTCTATTTCTGTGTCCGGGCCGAGAACACTTGGGGAAGGACAGTGTTCTGTGGTGGTCACTTTGCTAACCGGTCGGGCCCCTCACAGCTGTGATGCTGTAGCTGCGGTGGGTCCCTCTTCCCCCGGCCTCTGGCTTCTGACACGTTGTCGGACACGGATGCCGGCTGAGGAATCACAGACAACACGGTCACAAACGTGGCTCCAAAAGGAGCAGCCACTGGTGTGGACAATGGCATTTTCCAAAGTAACACCTCCTGAGCTCACACTTCTGCGCACCAGCCTTCCCCTTGGCCGGCCCGAGCTCCCGCCCGACGTGGGCAGCGGGCGCCCAGGCTTGGTAACCGGCCGTGGGACTTACCCTAGACACAGCTGCATTCCCCTGGATACAAGTACTAACATGTGCATGTAGTTGCTTATAACTGGACATTCAGAGATACTTCCGACTTTTTCTTCGCGATAAAAAGAGCACAGTAATACATGTTTAAAACGCAACCCTCCGGCTGCCGCGCTCACCTCGCGCTCCTGCAGCAGCCGGCGCAGCGTGCGCTTGTGGACGATGCGGCGCCTGCGCAGAAAGAGGCCGACCCCCAGGGCCAGCACCAGCGCCAGCAGCAGGGCGCCCACGATTCCGGTGGCGATGGACGGAATCCTGGGCCTGGAACGAGGTGGACACGCAAGGGGGTGAGGTTTGTTACGTTGGCATTTCACATATTTCCCGTACGTCCTGATAGCATGACGTCTTTTAGGGCTAGCTCAGAAAGTGGAATATGGCGCAGCTCGTAAAGGAGACAGGAGGGCGGACTTCGAGCCCCAGGGCAGGGATTCCAACTTCCTTCAGTATAGGAGCCTGCTTTGTCGCATGTTTTACACTGAGGTATCATTTGGACTTATCCCTATAGCGATCATACTTTTCATCTGTTGATTAAGAAAACATATCATTTAAAAAGTAACTCAGCGTTCAGTCATGCTTTTCATATGAATCTGTGTGGCTCCCCGGAGTGTCTCCACGTGCTTGAGGCACGCCCTCCGCACGTGACACTTGCGATGTCAGCTGGCCAGGCTGGAAGGAGGGACCCTTTCAAACCTGTGGAGACTTCCCGAGGGGTCCGGGGCTTTCAAGATGGGACCAGAGCCGTAGGAAGTGCTGTATGCGTGAGTGTGGAGGGGGTGAGGAAGTGACCGGATTTCCACACGGACAGCAGAGCTGTCATGGATGAGTGATGTCATCCTGCAGCCACCCCTCCCCTCATAGAGCTCGGGGACAGCAAACCCCCAAAACTCAGGTTGTAAAGCTCACGGGGGAAGAACCGTCTGAATTAGTAGATTCTGAATTTAGAATCTTCATAAAGCTTTTATTCTCCAACACCTCTGCCAGCTAAGCTTCTGGAAAACTTCATATATTTTCAGGTAGAAATGTTAACGAATATCAAAGATTAATCAGTAGCACCGTTTGCACCAAAAAAAATGTGCCAGCATTCTGACGGATTTCTCTTAAGTGGGTCAAATGTACTTCACGTAAATAGTATTTATGACACCTTCTTCTTAGCAAGTGCAAAATTCATCTCCTGAGTTATACCATCTTCCCAATTAATGCAGTTTGAATTAATGGGTTTTTACCATTTTGAAGGGGACACTGAAAGATATAAGGAATAATTTGTACAGAGTATGTGTTCCATGGGAAGTAGGGGGAGTGAAAAGAGAAGAAAAAAATTAAAAGGGTAAATATAACAAAGAATGGTCGTTGACTGGTCTCGGGGTGGGGATGTGACAGAAAACCTCATTACTAAGATGCTGATTGGCGCATGAAGAGAGGACGAAGCTTGCTGGTGTCCTCGTGGCTCAAGTGAAGAGGGGTGTCAAAGGAAATCTTTATCCTTGAGAAACTGCCCTATGTGTCTTTAACGTCTCACTTGATAGTGGGAGGGATCAGTTAGCTTGGCTAATTCTTCGGCGAGAGAATGAGCTGACTGGCATTGAGGAAAGTTGTTGAGGGCAGGAAGTCTGTAAACATTACTGGAGATGGCAGAGGTTCCTGGATGTCTGGCTAGTGTTTGGGGATATCTGGTCAGTGTCTTGTGTATACTTCTGATTCTTCGATAGACATTATTAATTGATAATATCACTCTTTCCTGATGAGTCTGAACAGGAAGTCCCAATTCTGCTTTTCTCTTGTGCAGCATTTCAGGCAATGACGGCAAAGTGATCACGACTGAAATGCTGAAGGAAGTCCTGTGTTTAGAAAAGAAAGTACGGGGAGAAAGTCTCCCAAGGTGGAGCTCTGTCATTGAACAGAAAGGTCATTCAAACACAGGTTTGTGGCAGGGCCAACTGGGTCAGCGAGGAAATAGAAGAGAAGCTGGAGGAGGAGGAGGATCCAACAACCCTGGTGACCTAGGGAGCAGGACTGCATGTAGAAGCGCTGGGCAGTGAGGCCGGCTCCGCGTGGAGGAGGCCCAGCACTCAGGTCCTGCCCTCCCCCTCGCCTCACCCCCCCGCCCCCCGGCCCCAAAGCACAGCCAGCAGCATGGGCAGGGTGAGCTCTGCTAGGAATGCCCAGGCTGGCCCAGGGAGAAGTGAGAACCGGCCAAGGCAGAGGGCAGTCGGAAAAGAGGGAAAGCGTTACCCTCGCCCATAGCGCTCTCGGTCATTTCTGATCAGGTCATCACATACAAAGTGTCACACTTACCCACTCACTGCACAGCCTTCAAGACCTGGCCCAGCACAGCTGTAGGAATTGAAAGAGAAATACACAGTTCGATCATTTTACTTCTTTAGCACTTTTTCTTGGAGAGTTTTTAATAAATCATAAGGCAATGTGTGTTAAATTACTTTCAAATCATTACAATCACAGTGCGTCTCAATATTGCTTAAGCATTTGTTTATTATGCATTTGTTCATTCACTCAGCAGGTATTTTTGAGTGTCTACTTTGTGATAGGGATTGTTCTAGCATTGAACAAAGTAGACATTTCCGGTCTTCATTATTGACTTGTTTTCATGTCTTCCATTTGACAGAGGTTCAGCGGGCCCACAGCTGGCTCTAGAACATCAATGTGGGCAGGAGGTAGAGGGAGCTGAGACCAGAACCATTTCCTGGGGCACACTGATTAAGGAGCCGGGCTGGGGGGGTGGGGGCAGACGAGTGAGGACATGCACCTAATGGGCAGGGAAACGGGGACGATGATTTCAGACCCAGAAAGCCAGGGGCTGGCTCCATCCACTTCCACACAACTGCGATGTTGTACGTCAAGCAGGGACAGCATTTGTCCTAACGTGACCCCTCAGCAGCTGGGTTCCCGTTCTGTGGGGGCACCACCATCTGTTACTTTGATGACAGGATGATGGTTGAAAAGGCAGATTAAGTCGGCTTTGAAGGACAGCAGTGTTTGTCAATAAAAACATCAACAGGAAAATAAAATATTCTAATTAAATGGAGAAGACTGATTGATGTTCACGGCCTGGGGAAGGATGAAGAAGCCTGGTTCAGGTATGTGAAGAGGACCGGTGCTTGTTAGATGCGCACTGTCAACTGGTTCTAATCACTTTCTGTCTCATTCCAAGGGCTCTGATCTCTATACTCCTCTTGATTTTGAGGGTCTGAGACCTCTTTTCCATGGTGTCAGACAATGCAGTCTCGGCCCTGCAAGCTTTCGGGCCTTCCTCCCTACACCCGACACAGGCTGCTTCAGGCAGTGGAACACACAAGGAGTTCTCCTTTTTTCACAATCTTTTATCTCCTAGGATGATCGTCAGAGACAACATTCTCTAATGGATAACCACTGGTAGAATTAACCCCTCCTCAAAATATCCCTCCTCACTAGTGTTTTTATATTTTCCCATAATGCCTGTTTAGTTTCCAGACCGTAATAGAAGGGGAACTCTATGCATAGTGGTGCAAACTGGAATTGCAGACTCTGGACAAGAAGCAGGGTTTCATGCAGCCTGTGAAAGTGCTGCTGGGAAACCTATGGGGTTTCTAGCAAGAAGCTACGGACAAGGGAGACGCTCATAGGGAGAGCCCGGCCAGTTTACATTTGAAGAGATGACGGACAAGGGTAGTGACTGGACAGGTGCCCTAAGAGGGAACCATCTGAGTATCAAAGGATTAAGAGGTCCTTGGGAAAGCTGATGGTGCCCTGCATAATTCTGCAGAAATGATTGTCAAATATCAAGCAGAAGAGGCCATATCATGCTATCATTTAATTTTTTCAGAAAAATTATTCCTTGTCTCCCACTTGATTTATTATTTTTTTGTTACATGTAGTTAAAATAGGCAAAATTTCGTGTTATTTTGTTTAATTTATTGGCATAAAATTTCAAAGAAACCTTCCCCTGGCGACTTACTATAAAATGTGGTTCCATTTAAAAGTGGATTTGCGGACTTCCCTGGCGACGCAGTGGTTTAGAATCCTCCTGCCGATGCAGGGGACACGGGTTCGAGCCCTGGTCCGGGAAGATCCCACATGCCGCGGAGCAACTAAGCCCGTGTGCCGCAACTACTAAGCCTGCGCTCTAGAGCCCGCGAGCCACAGCTACGCAAGCCCGCACGCCTAGAGCCCGTGCTCCGCAGCAAGAGAAGCCACCGCAATGAGAAGCCCGTGCACAGCAACGAAGAGTAGCCCACGCTCGCCGCAGCTAGAGAAAGCCCGCGCGCAGCAGTGAAGGCCCATAGCGGCATGCATGCATGCATGCATGCATAAATAAATAAATAAAATAAAATAAAATAAAATAAAATAAAATAAAATAAAAATAAATAAAAAATTTTAAAAAAGTGGATTTGCTTCGAGTTTGCTGACCCATTCCCCGGGGTAAGCAGACCTGCCCTGTGGGAAGGGCACAGCTTCTGGAAGCAAGCATGCACCTGTAACCTGGGCTCTGTCACTGCTGGCTGATGAGTCGTGGTGACCCGAGAGCCTTTCTAAGTGTTTCTTTAACAATACAAATGGGGAAAGCAGCGCATTCGCTCTTAGTCATCGTTGAGACTATGTGTTTGATGATGCTGTGCACATCGCAGACACACAATAAAAGAAATGTTTTCTCATTTCCCCTCACCCCATCAATGTTTCTCCACATGTAAAAAATTAAATCCATTTTTAGTACGTAATTCCTTTGGGAGAAGATAGAGATAGTAATAACAAGATTACGGAAAACTATATATTTTTCTACCAATGCTGTAAGCTCACAGACACACACACATATAGAAACACATTTATTTCCCAAAGATAGAAAAAACAGGGAAAATATATTTTATATAGGTAGTATAATTCTGTTTTAGAGAATCTGCTCCAAAATTGCTTATTTTGGGGAATATGAAAAAAATAGACTAAGTGAAAAACTAGCAAATTACAGTTTATACTGTGTTTTGTAGAGTACGCAGAGTTATCAGTATAACCAGTGTGCTGGTATACCCAAAGGGAAAAATATGAAAAATCTTGAAATTCCTACCAAGGAGGTATTTGGTAAAGTTCAGAATTCATTCTGGATTTAAAAAAAGAGTTTAAAAGTAGGAATAGATAACTGTTTCTTTAACAAGATAATAAGAATCTCACACTAATAGCAAATATTGTTCTTAATGGTGATTTATTACAGTCATTCCCACCACCAATCAGATATAAAATTCTAATGTCCACTACCATTGTATCTGATATTATTCTAGAAGTTCTGTCCCTTGTAATGTGATTTGAAACTTTTGGAAAAGAGACACAGATACCATTACTGGAGATGATATAATTGTTTTCCTGGACAATTCAGGACCATGAACTAAAACGCTAATTTCAGAGGAAGTTCAGTAGAGACCACCAATAAGAGATGAATATACACCTCTGCCAAAAAAAGTCAAAAGCTATCTTAGATATAATAAATGAGAAGATATACTAGAAAACAAGGTCCATTTCACAGTAGCAAAAATAAATACAAAATGTTTAGGCAGAACATGAAAGAACACAACTAAAACTTTACTGAAATATAAAAAAGAATATCTGAATGTATGAAGAAATTATCATTTCCTGACTGGGAATACAAAATATTGTAAAAATGTTAGCCCTACTCAAATTAATTAATTGGCTTTAGTGGTGTGTGTGTGTGTGTGTGTGTGTGTGTGTGTGTGTGTGTGAAACCTGGTAAAATGTTTCAGGTCACATGCAACACACCAGTGGCTTAGACTAAGATTAGAGGGAGAAGACAGTCACATGCAAACCACAGAGGAAATGTCCAGGCTTCCTACATGTCAGCTGCCTGGGACTGAAACTCTTGGACCACGGGGTCATGGAATGATGGAGCCCTTCCATTTACCCTTGTGATGGCTGAAACTCAAGAAGGAAGGTGAAACCCTGGACGTTGACCAGGGTACCAGTCATTCCGAAAGAACATGTCTCCAGGCCCAGGCTCTTCCATATAAATGCAGTTAAAATAGGTTTTTTTGGAAAAACTCGGGACACACTCGGAAAATTTTCGAGACTCCTGATGTTTGGAAGTCTAACTGGAAGGTTCTGCACCCCTTCAGAACACTAACCAGTGTCACGGTCATAATTACCACCATCGCTACCAGCAGCACTGGCACCATTACCTCCTTCACCAGCATTATAACCGCCACCATCGTTACTGCCACCTCGTCACCAACTCCGCACCGCCATCTGTGCAATCACTGATGGAGTGCTCGTGTGGTCCACGCACTATTTTAAGTACAGTACACGTATTAACTCAAGATCTCAAAAATCCTGTGAGCAATGCAGTCTTATTATCCTAATTTACAGGTGAGGAAAGTGAAGCACAGAGAGGTTAAGACACTTCCCCAAGTCCACACAGCTAGTAAGAAATGGCTCCAGAGAAGAGTAATGGTACCAAATAAAGTTGAGGATTATGAGAGATAGAAGGGAATGTGAAAT
Source organism: Platanista minor (assembly GCA_004363435.1). Taxonomy (NCBI): domain Eukaryota; kingdom Metazoa; phylum Chordata; class Mammalia; order Artiodactyla; family Platanistidae; genus Platanista; species Platanista minor. The sequence goes on from RJWK010006456.1 coordinate 31,215, forward strand.
ATATGGGACAACTTCTCCTTCTGATTTCTGGTAGTCCAATTTCATTGTCAAATTTATCATTTTAGTAAATAAGATATATACGTTCTGAGTGCTTCTGCTAATTACAGTCAAAATAGTTTTAATTTCCCTATTAACAGCTTAGCAATCAACTAGCTAAAAGAAAAAGCAGCTTTAGGCAACATTCCAGGCAATGTTATCTTCTATTAATTGTAAACCAATAAAAGATTCCCACAGGACTCCCAGTCATCTGGAAAGATATATATATATATATATATATATATATATATATATATATATATATATATATATATATACACACACACATATACATAGAAACCTTTGGGGACGGGGCAGGACCTCTGCTCCCGTTCCCCCCGTCCCTTATTCTTCTTGTTGGGACATGCTGGCACCGCAGAACAGGGCCCTGGCACGAGACACACCTGGAGGGGCTGAGAGGCTCTCCCGCCAGCACCATGATCTGCCCAAGAGCATATCATTGCTGCTGCCGTGGCCGTGGGACCAGAACACCTGGAGGAACTGACTCATATACAAACCTCTGTACTTGACTGACAGGAAAGTCCGGAGACATTTTCAATCTACAAATTTGCAAGATGGGAAGCACCCTGTTCTGACTTTTCCTTTGCAGACCCAGAGCTTCCTGCACTCACCCGTAGGTGCAGCTGGGGTGGCACAGGTGACACACGTGATTGGCATCTGCAAACTTCCAGATCAGGGTGCTGTTTTCTCCTGAGACTCCAGCAGGGCAGGTCTTGACGCAGTGAGGGCCGTCGATGTTGTGGGCACACTTTACACAGCTGCCTGGTCCCTGCACCGAGGTGGAAAAACCATTTCATAAATCAAACATTTACTTATGTCTCTTTCTTTTTCAGAAAGAAGTAACTTTTTTTTTTTTTGCGTACGCGGGCCTCTCACTGTTGTGGCCTCTTCTGTTGCGGAGCACAGGCTCCGGACGCGCAGGCTCAGCGGCCATGGCTCACAGGCCCAGCCGCTCCGCGGCATGTGGGACCTTCCCGGACCGGGACACGAACCCGCGTCCCCTGCATCGGTAGGTGGACTCTCAACCACTGCGCCACCAGGGAAGCCCCAGAATGAAGTAACTTTTTACTTAAAATGCTTATCATGAAAAAAAATCAAACGACGTGGAAGTTCTTAAAGTGGGCAAGCTCTTCCGTGAATGTGCTTGCCTGATGTGACCACTGTTAACAGCTGAGAATAAAGTCTTCTTGACTTTAAATGTGTATTTTATATACGTGTATATATATACATATTATATATATATATATATAATATGTATATATGTATAAAACATGAAAGAAATTGTACTATGTGCTTTATTACCTTTTACTTAATACACTGTGGGCATCTTTCCTTGTCAAAGCATTCTTGATTGGCCTACATGTATATTTATATCCTTATCGGTCAGATGGACTTCCTTGTGAATCGTGTTTGGAGTTGAGGGGGCCTCTGTGGGTACTCACCAAGGCCAAGCTGAGAAAACCCACACTTACATTTCTCCAGTGTTGAGAAGGTGGCCATGTAAGTGCAGTGGTGGCTGCATAATTAACTGTGCAACATGCTAAATTTGATTCTGTTGGTCAAATGTGAATGCGTCGGTAAAACCCACAGAAATGAATGCATTGGGGCTGCTTGGGTTGTGTCTGCACACTTCACAAAGGGCTGAAATAACGTGGGTACGGGAGGGTCTGCCTGTTGGCTCAGTGCTCTCATGTCTCAAAGACTGAGTATTCCCAGAGCCAGAACAATCAAATGACTAAGTCAGTCAACATCACCAGTTATTTTATTTCACTGATGAAAATTTAACCGAACACCAACCTAAAAACCAGCGGTTTCCTTTGTAACCAGCCATTTTGGCAGCCGGTACCTCAGAACTGAGCCTTACCGTCTTCTGTCTGATTTAAAGAACTTCTGAAAAATGTTTTCCGTTACTAGATTTAGATATGGCTGTTGAAATTCAAATCCAAACAGAGCTCCTCGTATAAATAATACTGAGAATTAACAACATGGGCACACTGGTGTGAGAGGGACCTGCATTCTCACACTCTCTAAAAGATTATTACTGAACATGTAGATGTGAAATTGAATTCTGAAAACCTTTCCTTTGCGATTAAAAAACACTCTTCAAATAACGATAAACTCATGTTAAATAAGAATTTGGTGATGTTTGATTAAGACGATAAAGCAATGAAGACAGATGTCAGGAACACTGAAGGCTGCCTGTGGGTGTGCCCCGTGGTGTGAGGATGGGCATCACCACGTGCATCTGGGGTTGGACAGAGAAGGGGAATGCCCGTGCCAGCAGGGTATGTGCTGACTTGCCCTCAGTCACAGCCCCTGACGGCTGTGAGATGGCATGGCCTCAAGTGTGGACGGGGAGTATGCTGGATGCGCGCCCCAGCAGGCACAGGGTGACGGGGGTGAGGGTCATCCTTGTGGGCTACGGCTGACGGGTGGGGTGACATCAAACATGCTCCTTACGTGTCCCGTGCAGGTCACGTTCATGGCCTGGGGCAGGCATTCCGGATGGCACTGCACGCATTCGGAGTTCTCAACGAACTCCCTGGGCTCTCTGACGGGAGAAGACGGGAAACTGGTCAGTGCAGTCCCTGGAGACCCTGCTGCAGGATGCTGTCTGGGTTCACCTGAGAGCTCAGATGACACAAATCACCTCTCTTAGAAAGTCAAAACAGTTTTAGGTAATAGTCGAATGGCCGGGAATCTAGGACTATAATGTAATAAACTGATTCTTGTCAGCGGACTCTTTGGTCATCTTCTGGAACAAAAACATCAGCTTCCGTTAGAATCAAAACATCTTCCCTATATTTTTTTTCTCCAGGCACAGTTTTTGAATATTAGATAAGCAAGGCAAAACATGGGGGAAAAAAAAGAAGAAAACACTCCTCAAGATTTAAGATACCCCCTCCAATATCAGATTCATGGATATTTAAATTAAGCTGCAAAGAAATGGTATCTAGACTAATACCTGGGAAAAGGAAAGACAGCTATTAAAAGTTTCCTCAATGGTTATTCCTAAAAACAGCAAGTAGGGAACACAAGCGTGAAAATTTTTGCTTGTACTATTTTAAACATTCCTCAAACTTAGATTAACGTTAAGCGACAAGCTGATGTTTGATTGAAAAGACACTGTAGTTGTGGCAGCTGTTAAGACGACTGGTAATTAACTAGGCAGTGAACAAGGAGTGTTTACACCCAAAGAAAGACGTGGTCCGTGAGTCCTCTCAGGCAGATGGCATCAGTTAAACCAAATATGCCACGGGACTTTTTCCCTGTGCTGCTTCTCTGGGTTACCACACCTACTGCAGGAGCCAGCCTCGCAAGTGGAACAGGTGCTGCTGGACACTGGGGTTCTCTAATGGGCAGACCCGGGCGCCACCGCCGTGGCTATTTTAATCACCTTGTCGCTTCAAAGAGAAGTCAGCACTGAAGACATGAGAGCTTAGTGTCCGTTTGCAGCTGTAAGGACTACACCCATATTTCTTACTTGTTGAAACAATACTATCAATTATGCAAATTACCCTGTTAGGCTAATGAGCCTATCAGCTAAAGATTCTTACAGAATTGAACTTGGTCTTCTCATCCTGCTTCCGAGTATTTCTGATCTGAGCTGTAGCCCAAGCCCTGATAGTGAAACAGAAAGGAAGATTTCCTAGAGCCATCTGTAACTCCTACACTCTTCTCTATCATGAAATTTCTCTTTTTCTTTAAAAAAAAAAAAAAAAAAAAAAATTGCCGCTGCCAGTCTCTATCCTTCCATTTTACTTTCCTATTAATTTATTTTAGTCATTATTTGTGGTCATTCAAAGCCTTACTCAATATCGAAATTCCTATAGAATCAACAGACTGTACTTTTTATTGATTGCAATAAATTCAACAAACGTTATACAACTGTTTATTTCTTTGTCAATGCGTATATTTGAAGTCATTTGCACTGTTCAGTGTGTCTTGAACATAAACAAAAATTAACCAGGAGCTGTGTTTTGACACAGCAGGAAGGCTGTGCTACAGTGGCCATGGTCTTGGCCATCTGAACCACGGAAGACTGTTCTGTTGGTCTTGGGAACATTGTGCAGCTAGGAAAAATGTAAGATCTTTCCAGATAAAGAGAGACTCTATAAATTGGATTGGATTAAGTAATGAAAAAAGTTTGTTCACTTCCCTTTGTGATTAACAGTTGTCAACAAACACAGGAAAAGGAAAAAAATCCGACCGATTAACCATAAACCTATAAAACAATCCTAAGTCTTATTTTTTTTAATCAAAACATAGGGATTCAAAAACGAAGCCTCTTACCCCTTTAGAACGTTGCACTTCTCCACACACTCCTTGCCACGGCTGAAGTTTTGGCAGGACACGCAGTCTTTGGGATTCGGGCCCCAGCAGCCCTCTGACGAGCACAGCGGGTTACAGATGTGGCCCATGGCCTCTGCGAAGACAGGGTGAGCCACGTGGGTCAGCCAAGGCACAGTGGCCAAGGGCCCTGTGGGTGAGGTGCTCAAACACATTCTGGGCCCCCTGGAAGAAGCAGTGATGCAAGCAAAAAAAGGGCTTCCGGAGGCCCACTGCAAGTCCCCTTTGCCTTGCTGGGCGCTGAGTGTACCTGGATGAAACACTCAGAACTGCCGGAACAGCACGGGAAGCGTGTGGTTCCTTGCCGTGTGCAAGGCACACAGAATTTCACCAATTCTCTCAACTGTACTATGGTGTGGGAATCATTATCACCTCCATTTCATGGATGAGGAAGCCAAAGCCCAAAGATTTACGTAAACTGATGAAGGTCTCAAAGCTAGGAAGGGCTCGAGCCAGGATGTGAACTCAGGTCTGCTGCTGCCGGCGGCCAGGGTCTCAGCACAGGCTATGGTGCAGGCCCTGCTTCAAAAGCTGACTATGGCTGTAAACTTAGAACTGGAAATGCCTGTGTGAAACAGTCATCCCATTCTGGTGTGTGTGTGTGTGAGTGTGTGTGTGTGTGTGTGTGTGTGTGTGTGTGTGTGCATGCGCATGCACGTGTGTGTCTAGATATAGTCATTGGGGATGAAATGAGCAGGGAGGAACACACAGCTAAAATGCAATATAACTGGAGGAAGAGGCGGGTGTCGGGATGATGGGATGAATTGACATGTAGACACTAATATGTATAAAATAGATAACTAATAAGAAGCTGCTGTATAAGAAAATTAAATTAAAAAAATGCAATATAATTAATACTAAATTTAGTTCTGTAAATTACCAATAATTGATAGCCTAGACTCCAAGGCAAGTTCATCCTATGAAATGAGAATGATCTAGAAACAATTCTGATGAACTTCACAATTAAGAATATACAGATTTCTTTTAATTTGCTTCTTTACGAATGTAAAAAGTAATTTTAAGGTTTGGGAATGGTTCTTCAATATCCTAAATCAAAATAAGTGACCCGTTGGAACCATCTCCACAATCGACCAAAGTGATGACTCACTGCACTCTTTTTCACTCCTGTTGTTTATAATTTTGGTTTTCTGACTTGAGGTCCCAAAGAGTTTTTTCCAGTTTATTGTATCTGCGTAGCACAACTTTCGGTTTCCTGAAATGATCACATCTCCATCACTTATCTCCTTGAGGGAGCGTAATCCCAAGGACATTATATCCAGGCCAACAACCGCAAGAGAAAACTGACCACTAAGTTGGAGAGAAGAAAAACAATGTCATGAAAAATTATGAAAACACAGTATCACTAAAAACTTTGCTTTTCTGTACCACTTTAGATTTACCACCAACTGCCTTCCACGGGTTGTTAAGTCATGTTGTGGAAGGTACGTACTGCAACTTTGGAAAACTGCAAGTGCTTTTAAAAGCTAGTTCGGGGAAAAGCTAGTTCCTTGTTCATTTAGTATCTCTAATCCCAGTGGCAGACTAGGGGCTGAAGAAATGTCTTAATGTCATTATTTGATTTGCTGCGTTTTAATTTTGCCTGGGAATTGAGAACATGTTCTAACTTCTCAAATATCCAAATACACTTAAAAAAATCATAGGTTCATCTTTCCATCCATCCATCTACCCATCCGTCCATCTATCCATCCACCCATCCATTTATTGAACAAACATTTGAGGTAATATGTGACTAATTCTATTCTAATTCTAGGTTAAGTGTGTGTTTCCTATTCTCAAAAAACCTTTTGTCTAGTGATGACACAATCATATGAGTAGATCATTTTAACCCAGCAGGGGTACCGCGGAGGCAAAGAGTAGGGGTCTAAACAAGTCTGGGGAGGGGGTCTCCCTGAAGTGGTGATGCCTGATTGTCAGGACCTCGGGAGCAGGAACTATGATATTTTCTTCGCTACCCAACCCTGTGCCAGGATCCTACGGGGTGATCAGTACGTGTTCATCAAGTGACCAGGTGGAAGTTATTCCGACTAAATGGAAGGAAGTCCTGACCCACCTGCAGGAGCACGTGACAGGCACTCAGAACCATGAACTACTGCTGGAGGTGGTGGTGGTGGTGGGGGGCAGTGCTGGGGAGGGAGGAAGAGGCCAGAGCATGGACCACCTCAGACACCACGTGTAGGAGGTTTTGGTCTGCAAATGATGGGAAACCATAGGAAGGAGATTTGCATTTTTGGGAAGCTCTCTGGACACCAGGACGTGGAATGGGCCAGTTGAGACAGTACAGTAGAGAGAGTGATAATGGAGGCGTGAGATGACAGAAGTCAAAGAATAATTCAGAGACCCCTTCTCTCCTTCTTTCTTTTTCTCTCCCCACCCTTTTCTCCCTCTGTCTTCCCACAGCCTGGCTCCTGTGTATTAGACCTGCGCCCCTGCTATTAGGAATCCCCCCAGACTGTGCCCAGGGTAGGCAAGCCAGCAGAGACAAAGCTGAGGTCTTCCCTGAAGGGCAGGTTTGGCTTTGCTGAGAACCAGGGGTCACACTGCCCCCGGAGGGACGGTGCATCATTGGACTTCTCAGCAAACGTGAAAACAGTCATCTTTATCTTGTTTAAATCCCTAAAACTAAGCTGAGAGGTACAGGCTAGTCACCCAAGAAAACTGACCTCGGTCTCCCATCTCCGTATGAACTTTGGGCAAAAGAAGAATTCCTGAGAACTCAGAGCACAGGGGCCTTTCTGGGAAGCGATATGAGCTGCATGTTTAGCATCAGCGATGCAAAGCCAAGACGGTTTTTGAAAAGTGATGCTTATTTTACATGTGCTGTCGTCTGACTTTCTTTAATATTGCACAATATTATGTAGCCCTCTTAGGAGTCAATTATGGGAAAAGAGTTCTCACAACCAGACGGTTTCCAAGGCAGGTTTGAACAAGAGAGTCCCAAACTTCCCCTCACCACAAAACTCATCATTACCCTTATTATGTTAAAGGTGCTTGTGTGTGTGTGTGTGTGTGTGTGTGTGTGTGGGTGGGTGGGTGGGTGGGTGGGTGTATTTCACTGTTGGAGCTGGAAAAGTGGAAATCCTGAAAGAAACACTCAATGTTAAAAAGCCTCTCAGGTCCCCTGAAATGACTTGCTGAAAAAGCATGTGTGACCTCAGCGCTGTTCTTGCCAAAAGTGCAAAACCTCAGCTGAATCAGGAGAAAACACTGGCTATCCTACAAGATGCCTGACCAATACTTTTCAAAAGGGTCAAGGCCATGAAAGACAAGGAAGACAGAGGAAGCTGTCACCGACGGCAGGGACCAAGGAGACGTGACAGCCGCATGCAGTGTGGGCTGACAGAACACACAAGGCGTTCATGGAAAAACTGGCGCGATCCCAGAATGTCTGCAGTTCAGTTACTGCTGATTTCTTTACTTGATTCTTGCGCCACGCTGATGTAGGGTGTCACCATCGGGGCAGCCGGGTGAAGGATGCGTGGGAACTCTCTATAGTGTCTCTGCAGCACTTCTCTAAGTCTTATTTCAAAAACAACAAAAAAATAAGGGTCTACCAGGCTGTGGCTGGGGTCAACTTACTGTTGCTTCGTCCTGCCACGTATGATTTCCAGGTTCTCAAAAGCATGGAGGCTAGTCCTGTTTGCAGGCCAGGCCTGAATCAGCAAAAACCCTACAAGGCAGAAGGAAGGTTCAGACACACACCGCTTAGAAATTTCTATTTTGTATGAGACATTATTGTAGGATTTTCAGGAGAGTGTCCATGAGCAGGAGAGGTGAGCGTTCTTCTTGGTCGTCTTCCCGAGCACACGCACGCATGCGTCGCTGTGCACCAGACACGCTGCCCCTGGGCCACAGCCCGACTCTCACCCCGCAGGCTGTGCTCCAAGGGCGAGACCCCAAGCAGGCCGCCGCGCTCAATGACAGCGGCCAGTGCCGAGCTGTAGCTCCACAAGGAGGCTGACATGGTTTCCTTATTTAGTTCCAGTTTTCCAAACAACCTTGCTATTTAATTTAGTCTGATTATTTCTTTTTTTGGGATGGAGGAACTGGAGCTCTGACGGGTCCCGGGCCCAGGCCGGCCGGTGGCAGAGCAGGATGTGAAGTGCGTCTCTAGGCCCGGGAGCCTGCTGTCCGCTCGCCGCTGCCCCCCCTCGCTCTACCCACCACATCCTGGGCTGCTCCTCCGACGGCTGGGCTGGGCTGGGCTGGGCGGTGAGAGATCAGACGTGGTCACACCGCATCATGAATGACCTAACTCTTTGCTTAAAGAGCTCACCTCTCAAGTGCAGGGGAAACTGCGTTTTTGAAAAATACCGAAGAACTAATTACTCATTAATGGTAGAATTTCAGAATAAATGTTTTTATGCCAAAGAAGAAGAAAATACTGCTGAAAGTTCTCTTTGTAAAACACTTGATTTCCTGTTTATGTTCATATGATATGTTAGCGGCACACACCTGTTATTTCCTTTACAGTCTTCAGAATGTCCAGTTCCTTTGGGTCCAGAGGTGGAGTACGTGTGAAGGAATCACTGAAACAAGTAAGAGGACGATCAGTAACAACCTGCCGGTGAACAAAGCTGATTTCGTTTTTTTCTATTATATCAGTAACTTAATCTTTACTTACCCCCTAAATGCTACTGGCAGGATATGAAGGTCTCCACTGATCGAGGTGCAATTTCTGAAGTGTTTAATGTTTGTAGCATTTATGGAAAGTGTATCTTTAAACTCACCGATTCCTATTCCGTTACAAACTGTAAAGATAAGGGAGGTGTTTATTCCACTCGCACTTGTTGAATTAAGAATAGCTAGCATTCCACAGGCAGAGGGGAGCAGGCAGGAAACTGCAGCCGTGGGAACTATTGCCACCATGCTGTCATTCATTCACTCAACAAACACTGCTAGGCCTGCTAGGGCCCAGGGACCATGGCAGGGTTGCGGCTGCAGTGGTTACAGGAGACGCCATGGCTGTCCTCAAGGAACCTGCTTTCTCCTCTTCATTTGCCCCACTTGGGCCAGAGTACAGTTGCTCCTGAGGACTCCAGCTTCCTCTCCATGACAGTGTGCCCTGCACTGTCAGTGCTGCCCTGTGCTTACCCGCGTGCCCCTACTATCCCTCAACGCCTCCCCTCGCCTAACTGGGCCTGTGGCTTGGTCTTCTAACTGAAAGAAACAATATGCATAGATTTTTTTTTTTAATGAAAAGAGCAAGATGCATTCATCTGAGAAAACCTTGAAAACACAGAATAAAGAGGAACAAAATGACAAGCAATTCTACTACGTACCTTTGATATTTTAGAAAATTTCCTTCTAGCTCTCCTCCATGGTTATGTCACACTAGATATGTAGCTGTTTTTTGTTTTTTTCCCACTTACTATGCTGTGAACATTTGTCCTGTCATTAAAACCATTCACAAACATGGTTTTTAATGGCCGTCTGATGTTACATCATAAGAAATACTGGAATAACTCTTATCAGATAAATTGCTTTTCTTCCACAGTGTTTACTTAAGCCATGTGCTTTGATCTGTGTCCTATTGTGATGTCAGTCTCAGATGCCTTTTTCCACACTCTGAGCCCATTTATTAATTTACATTCACTCCCGAATTTCCATCTCAAATGCCAGCTCCCTCCAAAGCCCATTTATCTGTTGTAGCTCTACTTATGGAATTCACAGTGCAATCTTTGGTACCTCTCTTTCAGATTGTATCTTACTCTGAAGAATAATCATGGAAAATCTCACTGGTTTTCAATGAGGTTTTGAAAGGGGAGGATGAAAGGATGAGGAGGAGGTCCTCCCCTGGCCTCACCCAGGCCTCCCTGGGGACAATGTGCCCCCCCCCCCCCCCCCCCCCCCCCCCCCCCCCCCCCCCCCCCCCCCCCCCCCGCCCCGCCCCAGCCACTCTGTCTCCCTCCGCTCCACTCTGTCCGGAGTCCCTGCTGCTTGGGTTGCCACCTGGCAGTGGGGCCTGTCCCATCAGCTCCCCTGGATCTCCAGGCTCGCCTTGCGCTGCATCTGCCTCGCTGTGGGTTTGGGAATGGGAGGGCGAGGCTGTTTTAGGATTCCAAGGCTCCGGTTGACAACAGAGTGAGGCGGCTTCGGCAAAACAAGCCCCGAGGCAGGATGCCTGCCAACGGGGACTTGCCGCTTTAATTACAGGTTCGGAAGAGAATTCCACATGTTTGAAAGAATATCCATTCTCTCTCTGTTTAGGTGTGATGGTGATGGTGGGGTTCCCTGAATTCCTAAATTTGGAGATAAATTACACATTCACCCCTAGACAGGTCGGATTTGGAGAAGCTGTGGACCGTCAACACACTCATTTTCCAAACTTTGCTTTCCCGGTATCGCCCTATACCTGAAGGGATCTGAGTTGGCCACTACTCCAGGATGTGAACTGGGGGTGGGTAGAAAATAGAGCATAATGATGACAGGAGAATCGAAGTGTTTGTTAAGCACAAAACTAACAGAAAAAAGACAAAAAAATCATCTCTGATTTTATTGATCCATTTGAAGATGCTCATAGTATAACCCCCTCTCTCTTTAGGGGCTTGACTTTTCTGCTTCCTCTGTGCCAGGCACTGCCCCAGGATCTTATTTACTTCCTTCCATGTCCCCTCTGCCGGGACACTCATCTCTCAGGGCCCTGCCACCCCTGCCACCCAGGAGCTACAAGGCCAGGTGGCCAGAGAGACCCGCTGGGAGCTCGTGGGTCTGTAAAGTGGGGATCGTAACGGCACAGACCCCCCAGAGGGACTGGAGGGATTCGATGACGGGGAGCATGGAGGCTGAGTTTGCCCCGTGAAAGAACACATATGCAATGTAAGAGCACAGAGGTGGTAATCAGTTTCAGCTGAAATCACAGATGCTTCTTAGGGAAGGTGGCATCTGAAGCAGATGTTCAAGATAAGCAGTTATTCACTGAGGCGTTTTTTTTTTTCTTATAACAGCAAAACAGTGGAAACAATCTAAATGACCATATACAGGGAGACTGGCTGGATAAATTACGGTAGAGGGGATAGGATATAGGGGATTATGGACAGGGTTCGGGGAGTGCCCAGCAGCTGCAAAGTAGGATGAGGAAGATTCATACGAAGTTATCTGGAGTGATCTCTAGGGTATGCTAAGTTTAAGTGGCAAGGTACAAAGGGTGTAGATGGTCTCCTGTGGAACTGGAAGATGTGGTCTAGGCCTGCCGCGTGCCCAAAGGACTCAGGTGCCAACAGGGGGGGGCTCCCATGGGCCACGTGGGAGACAGTCTGGACATCAAAGTGAATAATGACAGGAGGGATTACCATAAACTGAATAAAAAGAGGATTCAATGACCTCACATGGGTACTAAAAAAGCTATTTTAGAAAAGAACTGTCAACTAATAAATGTGGAAGACATGATAGAAATAGGAAATCACTCAGAAATCTGACTGACGCTACTTCAAGCAAATCATCAAATTTGTCATCGTGGTAACGGGACGAAATGGCTGTGCCACCTGGTGGGACGCAACGAGGGGAAATGCTCCTGCCCACCTGAGTCCCGCCCGGAGGAAAACCATGCCCAGGCCGGACGAGGGACGTCCTGCAAAACACCCGGCCTCAACTGCACAACATCAGGGAAAAGGGGGCTGAGAAATGGTCCTGAGTTAACAAAGAGCATGGAACCCACAGTCCTCAGCTGGACTCTGGATCGAAAAGCAGCTAAAAAGGCTGTATTGGGACAGTGGGGGAGCTGACATTAAACTGAAAACTAGAATTGCATTGAATCGATGTTAAACTCGGGATGAGAGTGAAGCCATCTTTTGTTACTTAGGGGAATGTCCCGTGTGTAGGAAAGTGTGCTGGCGAATGTAGGGTGAAGTGGTATAACACCTGTAATTGTCACTGGGCCCATAAAACACACACACACACACACACACACACACACACAGAGACACAAACACAGAGTGAGAGCAATGTGGCGATTACTGAAAATTGGTAAAGTTAAGTGCAGGGCATATGGGTGTTCATTACACTATTCTTGCAACGTTTCTGGGTGTTGTCTGAAAAATTTCACGATAAAAGATAAAGTACAGGATAAGCAGGGATACACTGGCACTGAGGACACCCAGGAACAGGGCAGAGCGTAAAGGAAGGGACACATTTCTGAGCCTGGAGATCCCCTCACATCTCGTCTGAGTGTGATGTCGAAGGTCTGGGGGCAGGGAGCAGAGAGAGCCCCTCGCCCGCACTGGGCGGCTTCCCACCTTTGCCACAAGGTCCGTCGCACTTTTTACACTTGCGGACGCCGTCCTCCTCCACCTCCTGGCTGTCAGAGCTGCAGGCGCGGACGCACGAGCCGTGGTCCGTCACCACGTAGTTATCTGGGGGACAGTGAAAGGAAGGTGGCGAAAGCGGCACCAGGTGTTCCTGGGCCTCACGACCCTCCATGATGGGCTGATCCTCTGCTTTTGTTTACTTTAAGGACAAAGAAGGAAAGGCTGCAAACAGAGAGGGATGCGGGGTTCACGGGTTTTCAGGGCCTCTCCGCCAGGCGCGGTGTTGGGCTGCTCGGGGCGCCGCCTGCTCGCTGGTCACAGTGTTCCCTCCCTCCCTGCAGCCTGTGTTCCCGTAGGGTCTACCTTCAGGACTTGTGGTTGAAGCTCGACTATTTTTAAAAAAATGGGAAGCTACACAAAGACCACGCTTCTGCCGGGGCTGCCCTCGCCCCCTCTGGCCACCGCAGGTGGCGGTGCCCACGCTTGGCACCAGCCCCGACGCCGGTCACTGTCTCGTTGTTGCCGGTGCAGCAACGTGTTTGTGTTAATAACCTATTAACACAAATATTAGTCTATACTTTTCAGGAACTCTATGTGTTCCTTGCGACTTTCCCAAGTGGATCCTCAAACCTATTTGCTGGGCATTTGTCATTTTCCTTCTGAAAACTGTCTACTTCTGTTCTCTGAGGCTCTGAGTGGTTTCCTGTGGACTTTAAACTCTGCCCGTTAAGCTGCCTCTCAAAGAGTATGTCGGTGTCATGACTGTGGCGAATTTTTCTTAGCTTGTCATTTACCTTACAGTGGTTTATTATTCTAGTTGTGTGTTCTTTTTTTCTGTTCCAAATTTATAAAATTTCATGTTCACAGATCTGGTAGGGCAAACCTCCCCCTCATAATTGTTCTTAAACATTTTTTTTCCTTCCTTAATCTTCCCTCTTGGAAATCAAGGTTGGTTTCTAAAACAATTTAATTAGACAATTCTACACTTCCTCTACCACGAAATAATTCATGTTGCCATTTCCCTAAATACCAGAGCCATCTGTAAAGCACAAGTAGAAATAAGCAAAACCCAAGCCCAAATGATTAAACAAAGCCAACTGACAAGCAAAAACCCCTCTGCAGTATTCCTAAGGTCACAACCTTCACCAGATTTTTAACCACTAAAGAAGGCAGGTCTTCTAACTACTCTCTAACTTAGGCCTCTTAAATACCTGCAAAGAGCTAAACGGGAAAATGGCCAAGTGGTCATGGGTTTGTGCCAATCAGACGATGGGATATTCTGGGCGACCACAGCTGGGGCTCAGGACACAAGAACTGACTCAAGGTCGGAGCAGCAGCTGTCCCCTCACCTGCCTGACGCTGAGGTGAACACAGGGACCCAAGGACACGTGAGCAGGGGACACGGGGATGCCAGCAGGAGACAGAACAGGTAACGGGGTGCCTGACAACGAAAGGGTCTCCACGAGGGGCACTCACGGGGGCACTTCCTGACACAGGTGGCGCCGAAGCTGTACTTCCCCAGTGGGTTGACTTTCATCTCGTAGGTGGTGGGGTCGTACAGCATGAGTGGCGGGCATGTGTCCTTGCACGTGGCTCCGTCCCGGAACCTGCGGCAGACCTGTCAGGGGAGGGACGGCGGCTGTTAGACTTCGTGCGGGGAGCTGCGGCCATGGTTCTCTGCGTCTAGGTGTTTGGTCGGAGCACACACGTCTAGCAAAGTACTCTCGGTAGCGTCAGAAAGACCCTTCTCTTAAAAGCATGGTTTTTCTTAAATCCACTGTCCCAGCTGTCAGAGTTTACGGATTACGATGAGGGAAAAACACGTCTCCGTTAACTTTCAAAACAAGGCAGGAGTACACACACGAGAGTAGTTAACTCTACGGTGAAATTATTCTTCAGCTTGACTTACGTCAGGTTTCCCTCCTAAACAACACTTGAGGATACATTTTAGAATTTATTGCCCAACGCAGAGAACCTGAACTAGGGGGTGTCGTGCAGAGGGGACCAGACCACGCACAGAGGGGTCCTGACCAACAGCCTCGGGCCATCTCCTTCCAGCCGCACATCAGGACCGGCCCAGACCAGCCGAGTCCAAAGGCTGGGGGCCTGTGCAGCCTCTGGAACTTTAGCCTCCCTGTTCCTGAAAACCAGACTCTTTTGGATCCCATCCAAGGTGAGTCTCCCAGTCTGGAGCTCGCTCAGCTCTGACTTCGGGACCCCGTCTGTCCGCCCTGGTGTCTCGGGACTCACAAGGTGCCCATAATCAGATGTGTGGCACCCCCGGCCCACGGGGATACTAGGTCTCGCTTGAGCTATCTGTAGTAACAGGGACAATAGCGAGGGCATCGGGACCCCACGAGCGGCGAGGAGGTGGGGGGTGGGTGTGGAGGGACGCGCAGGAGGCCTCTGAGCCGAGGTGGAAAGAGCAGAGGTTTTAGGGGCGAAAGGCACAAAGGGAGTCCCAGCTGTCCTGACACTCGGGATCTGTGTGGCCCCTTAACTTCGCCATACACATTTTAGGGGTCCTTGTGGCATCAACGCCCTAGGTTTGTAATGAGAATCGAGTGGAGCAATGAACAGTGAGACGAGGCTGGTGCTGGCCACAAGAGACATTAGGGGCCCATAACACACAGTTCGTATTTTGGCTCATTCTATGCCCAGGTCCTAGGTATGGATGCCACACACACTGTGCCGTTTAGACCACTTAACAGGTAGGTACTTTATTCTCCACCACTGTCAGACAAGGAAGCGGAGGCACGGAGAGGTCACATAAGTTGCCCAAGGTCACCAAGTAAGTGGTGAAGGAAGGCAGGAAGGACACTAAAAGATGCTTTGTCACCCCTGTGGCTACAGACGTCAGTCAGTACGTTTCAATCCCAGGAAGGCTCTCTGAATCTCGGGCCAGAGAAGCCGCTGGGGTGGGTATTACCAGGCAGTCACTCTCCCGCGGCCCCGTGCAGCCGGCGGCACACTGGCTGTGGCAGCAGTCGCTGGGGGACCTGCCGCGGCAGCGTCCGGAACACTGCTGGGCACAGATGACTTTGGTCACTGGAAAGAAGCAGAGGCCACCTGTGAGCTGAAGGGCCCGGGAGGGAGGACGGATGCCTTCCCCGGGACCTCGCAGAGCACTTGCAAACAGCGGATGAAAGATGGATCAGTTTGGTGATTCTGCGGCTTAAGTTCCCAAACATTCACATTCTGCTAAATTCAACTAAGTCTTGATCTTTCTTACTGTACTTTTTTTTTTTTGTCCTACTTGTTTCTCATCACTTAGGAGAACTGACTCAGATCAACTCTGGACTTTCAGACTGCTAAATTAGATACCGACGAGCAGTGAGTTTGGAGAGGGCGGTGGGTAACAGAAAGCATGTACAAAGAGCATGACGCCTGCCAGAAAGCAGTGTTTAAAAGGACATAACAGTCGCATCACAATTAGACTTAAAGTTTTCAAGCTGACATGTCCCCAGATTCCTTGGCCGTTCATGCTCCCCAACTAGGATTCCCGCAAAAAAAAACCCTTGGAGAAGTAGCTGCTTTTGCTTCTCTGGAGGCGGGTGCTCAAGAGAGGGAGGGGCAGGAGAGGCGAGGACGAGAGATGTGCCATGACTCAGGTAACACAGACAAGCCCCCATTCCCAGGAAAACTTGCCAAACATATTGTTCAGAGAGAATGGCTGGTACATGGGTGGCCCACGTGCACTGACTTACGACAGGATGGAGTGCCAACAACAGCCTGCGCTGGACTAACTGCACACGGGCAGATTTGCAAGACTGGCATTCACATAACTGCTAACATCTGGCCTTAAAGTCAACAATGCTTTCGGAGTCTTCAAAGGGAAACAAATGCAAGTGTAAGGGGAGAAGATGGCCAGTGAAACTCTGCTCTCCGACTCACGTTTCTGGCAGTTCTCCTTCCCTGCGCCCCAGCAGCTTCCATTCAGACAGACTGGATCACACTTTGGGCCTAAAATAGAAAAGTAATCGTTAAATTCATATTTCAGGGAAAGGGAACAAGAAACTGATGGCCCCTTCTCAAGCCCCTAGACAAAGCCACATCCTAGAAACAAGGAAGTGCTTTCAAATTTCTTATTCTGTTTGTTCAACTGGTTGGTCTGTAAGATGATTTAAAAAAGACTCTCATGAGAAAAAAAAAGAACCAGGTACTACGTTTATTTGCATTTCAGTTGTGGAAACTGAGGAGGACAGCGATTATTGACTTGTCACAGGCCATGAAAACCGGGATTTAAATGGACTCATGGGTCCACATTTCAAATCTGCTTAGGCTTGGAGAATTTTCCAGCATCTCCCACAATGATGTGAAGGATGCCTCATCTGGGGGGATGGGTAGGCACCAACCACATTCGTGCCATGTCCAGTCCTCAGTGATCCCAGGAGTTGGGGTCCTAGACTCCACGCCAAAGAGAGAGAGGCCTGGATGCCACACAAAGGGTAGGACGTGCATGGTCTGTGTCACCTGGATGATTATCTAACATGTCAGCTATTAATTTGCAAGTTACTGTCTGAAAATATCTGTAATCGATCAATCCATGCGTGCAGCTTTTGTAAATGATTGACTATAAATGACAGCTACTAAGGGTTTTAATCTCATTAGTTGTGTTTTGTTTTCATGGGCATTAAGAAATCTGAAGACCAAGTGTTCTATATACAGACATAGAGAAGAGCTGACCACCAAACTTGTTAGAAAGAGATCAGTCATGTAGATCACTTCCATTGCAAAGACATAGTAACCAAGGGACTTAACATGTGTCCGAAAGTCTCCCACAGTCAGGAAGAATTCAGTCTCTGGGGAGAATTTCGGTTTCAAACAGAAGAGCTGACGATTTGCCAAGCGATTGTTGGACCAGGGCACCCCTTCAATAAGACTGACAAGGTTTACAATCGCTCCCAGGGGTGAAAGGCATTAGTGCAATGCTGGCACTTCTCAGAATCCTGAAGGATGGGTAGATGAGCCCCAAATGGATGGTGTGGGTTGTACATCGTGAAGAGAGACAGATGGAGATGGAGACAGAAGGAGAGAAAGAAACTACGAGGAAAGAGCAACAGTAACACATAGATATGTTCCAGGAGGTTGTGTCTGTACAATGAGGTCATGTTATCTTTCGTTTTTACCCCATACTTCCCCATATCTTCCACATTTCTATTATAAGCATACAATATGTTTATAAAAGAAAATATTTAAAATCAAAACGTTTAATGGCATCTTTCTGTAACACAGGAAAACATCTGCCAATTAAGGAATTCAAAGTCTGCTTATGATTCTATTCTTAACCTTCTGTAACAAAAAAGGAATTAGACATTATTTAAAATACAGATAATAGAAAAAAGCAAGAAGAAAAAAATGAGAATCATCCAGAGGTAATCAATATAGGCATATAAGTATATCTACATATAAGAATTAATATCACACTACACACTGTATTATAACTTAAAAAATAACTGACAAAACGTTATGACAATTTTTCCATGCCTTTAAATATCCTTCTGGGACTCCCCTGGTGGCGCAGTGGTTAAGAATCCGCCTGCCAATGCAGGGTACATGGGTTCGATCCCTGGTCTGGGAAGATCCCACATGCCACAGAGCAACTAAGCCCGTGTGCCACAACTACTGAGCCTGTGCACTACAGACTGAGAGCCACAACTACTGAAGCACGTGCACCACAACTACCGAAGCCTGCGCACCACAACTACCGAAGCCCGCGCGCCTAAAGCCCGTGCTTCGCAACAGGAGAAGCCACCGCGATGAGAAGCCCGTGCACCGCAATGAAGAGTAGCCCCTGCTTGCTGCAACTAGAGAAGGCCTGTGCGCAGCAACGAAGACACAAAGCAGCCAAAAATAGATAAATAAATTAAAAAAAAAAAAAAAGTAAATATCTTTCTACCTAACATGACTTTTTAATGGCATGGCTGAACCACAATTTATTTAACCAATCTCTTCTTTTTAGATACATAAGTTGCTTTCAAAATTTATTACAAACAAGGCTGTAAGGAACATTCTTGAACAAAAATATTTTTCTACATCACTTAATTTCCAATGTGACTAACCTAATATCCCTAGGTCCTTTAAAAAAAAACCCTTAATAGTTCTGTCACTTTGATATTTTTCCCTTAGTAGTGAAATCATTCCAGAACAATTTATTGAATAATGAATTCTTTTCTTATTCGCTTGCAATGTCATTTCTTTGTGGACATTTGATTCAGTTAGGCTTATTCTTATTATCTTATTCGTATATGTCTACTCTTAAACCAATACCATATTGGTTTAGAGTTCATAGCTTTGTAATATTTGAACCTTGTTATTGCATAAACCTGTCCACGATTTTTCTTTCCCAACACTTTCTTGCCATGTCTTTTCCACAGTTGTGGTGTGAGAGGGCAGATGTGCCACTTTGGGTTGCCTGATCTGGTCCATGGCAAGTCCGTATTAGGCTCACAGCCTTTCCATGTCAGTTTTTCTTGTTATAAATATACACAATTTAACCTCCCCCACTGTCCATCAGAGAGCTGAGGAAAGGCTAACCTCGATCTCTGGGTAATAAAAAATTTTGCATTGTAAAAGAAAGCTTTTGGTTTCTTGCAAACATAGTAGGTATCATGCTGAGTGTCTGTTGGAATAATACATTTACAAAACCAAAGGGCTCAATACCCATGTTCACAGCAGCATTTTATTCACAACTGTCAAAAGGTGGAAGCAACTCAAGCAACTCAAGTGTTCATTGACAGATGAATGAATAAACAAATGGAATAGTATTCAGCCATATTAGGGAAGGAAGTTTTGACACATGTATAACTTGGATGGCTCTTCAAGAAGAGCCACTGTGCTCAGTGAAAGAAGCCAGTCACAAAAGGACAAATACTATGTGATTCCACTCATACAGGGCACTTAAAGTCGTCCAATTCATAGAGACAGAAAGTAGGATGGTGGATGCAGGGGCTGGGAGTGGGGAGTTAGTGTTCAATGGGGACAGAGTTTCAGTTTGGAAAGATGCAAAGAGATAAAGGGTGGTGATGGCTGCACAACGATGTGAATGTACTTAATGCTACTGAACTGCACACTTAAAAATGGTTAAGATGGGGCTTCCCCGGTGGCGCAGTGGTTGAGAGTCCGCCTGCCGATGCAGGGGACACGGGTTGGTTCGTGCCCCGGTCTGGGAAGATCCCACAGGCCACGGAGCGGCTGGCCCCGTGAGCCATGGCCGCTGAGCCTGTGCGTCCGGAGCCTGTGCTCCACAACAGGAGAGGCCACAACAGTGAGAGGCCCGCATACCGCAAAAAAAGAAAAAAAAGAAAAAAAAAGGTTAAGATGGGGACTCCCCTGGTGGCACAGAGGTAAAGAACCCGCCTTCCAATGCGGGGGATGTGGGTTCTACCACTAGTCAGAGAACTAGATCCCACATGCATGCTGCAACTAAGAGTTCGCGTGCCACAACTGAAGGAGCCAGTGAGCCGCAACTAAGGAGCCCGCCTGCCACGACTAAGAAAAACACAACCAAGATAAACAAATAAAATAAAGAAAATTAAAGAAAAAAAGTTCACCACAAAAATACACAAAAGGAAAAAAAGGTCCTGATTTTAAAAAAACGATGATTAAGATGGTAAATTTTATGTTAAGGGTATTTTATCATAATCAATCAATCAAATCAAAGAAAAAACCAAAAAACAAAGCAGCTCCAGTTGATTTTTTTTTTTTTTTTTTTTTGCGACATGTGGGCCTCTCACTGTTGTGGCCTCTCCCGTTGCGGAGCACAGGCTCCGGACGCACAGGCTCAGCGGCCATGGCTCACGGGGCCAGCCGCTCCGCGGCCTGTGGGATCTTCCCGGACCGGGGCACGAACCAACCCGTGTCCCCTGCATCGGCAGGCGGACTCTCAATCACTGTGCCACCAGGGAAGCCCTCCAGTTGATTTTTAAGATCCATATCATCTCCAAATTCTGAGACCAAAAAAACCAAAAAAACTCCCCAAAAAACAAAAAGAAACACCCATGCGTCCAATACATAGTTGTAGGGAAACAGAAACAGGAAACGATGATGGCTTCTTATTTTCAAGACCGAAAGGTCAGCGAGATTAGGAAGGCGGCCGGCTAAGTGGAGCTTAGGGTCCTCAGAGTTTCCCACTGCCAACAGCGCTAATGGGCAGCCCTGACCTGCAGCCTGGCCCTGGCCAGCCTCTCCCTTGCATGGGCTGCTTTATTGATGAATGGCAGGGTGACTAGGTAACAGGCACTAGTTAAATATGGACAAACTCGTCCCCATATGCTCCCCAGTTTTGCTGGGGGCTCCATGTGGGAATGCCCAGGCCCATCAGCCGGAGGGCAGAGTTCAGCCCCAAAGCTTTCAGAGGGCCTGGCGCTGCTTTGAGCCTCAGCAGCAAGTCAGAAGCTCACAAAAGCCTAGTCAGTCTCCTCACACAAGATGTGAGAAGCCCCCTCGCCAGGGCTGCCCAGAGGCCATGGCTCACGGGCCCAGCCGCTCCGCGGCATGTGGGATCCTCCCTGACCGGGGCACGAACCCGCGTCCCCTGCATCGGCAGGCAGACTCTCAACCACTGCGCCACCAG
>RJWK010006457.1:0-21393 GCA_004363435.1 Platanista minor
TTTTACACGTACCTGTCCAGTTTTCCCAGCACCACTTATTGAAGAGGCTGTCCTTTCTCCACTGTATATTCCTGCCTCCTTTATCAAAGATAAGGTGACCATATGTGTGTGGGTTTATCTCTGGGCTTTCTATCCTGTTCCATTGATCTATATTTCTGTTTTTGTGCCAATACCATACTGTCTTGATTACTGTAGCTTTTTGACCCATCTCCTAGAGAAATGGAAATAAAAACAAAAATAAACAAATGGGACCTATTGAAACTTCAAAGCTTTTGCACAGCAAAGGAAACCATAAACAAGACCAAAAGACAACCCTCAGAATGGGAGAAAATAGTTGCAAATGAAGCAGCTGACAAAGGATTAATCTCCAGAATTTACAAGCAGCTCATGTAGCTCAATAACAAAAAAACAAACAACCCAATCCAAAAATGGGCAGAAGACCTAAAAAGACATTTCTCCAAAGAAGATATACAGACTGCCAACAAACACAGGAAAGAATGCTCAACATCATTAATCATTAGAGAAATGCAAATCAAAACTACAATGAGATATCATCTCACACCGGTCAGAATGGCCATCATCAAAAAATCTAGAAACAATAAATGCTGGAGAGTGTGGAGAAAAGGGAACACTCTTGCACTGCTGGTGGGAATGTGAATTGGTACAGCCACTATGGAGAACAGTATGGAGGTTCCTTAAAAAACTACAAATAAAGCTACCATATAACCCAGCAATCCCACTACTGGGCATATACCCTGAGAAAACCATCATTCAAAAAGAGTCATGTACCAAAATGTTCATTGCAGCTCTGTTTACAATAGCCAGGACATGGAAACAACCTAAGTGTCCATCATCGGATGAATGGATAAAGAAGATGTGGAACATATATACAATGGAATATTACTCAGCCATAAAAAGAAACAAAATGGAGATATTTGTAATGAGGTGGATGGACCTAGAGTCTGTCATACAGAGTGAAGTAAGTCAGAAAGAGAAAGACAAATACCGTATGCTAACACATATATATGGAATCTAAGAAAAAAAGAAGTGTCGTGAAGGGCTTGGGGGCAGGACAGGAATAAAGACACAGACCTACTAGAGAATGGACTTGAGGATATGGGGTGGGGGAAGGGTAAGCTGTGATAAAGTGAGAGAGTGGCATGGATATATGTACACTACCAAACGTAAGATAGATAGCTACTGGGAGGCAGCTGCATGGCACAGGGAGATCAGCTCAGTGCTTCGTGATCACCTGGATGGGTGGGATGGGGAGGGGGGGAGGGGGGGAGACGCAAGAGAGAGGAGATATGGGAACATATGTATATGTATAATTGATTCACTTTGTTATAAAGCAGAAACTAACACCATTGTAAAGCAATTATACTCCAATAAAGATGTTAAAAAAAAAAATACGCTAATGCTACCAAATGAGGGCCCTACCCTATGACCTCCTTGAACTTTTCATACTTCCTTAAAGGCTCCATCTCCAAATACAGTCACGTTTGGAGTTAGGACTTCAACCTATACATTTGAGGAGGACACGAACATTCAGTCCATAACAGGTTATTTAAGTAATGCCTTTAGAATCAGAGAACGAAAGAGGTGAACTACTAGTTATTTAACTAAAACTAAAATCACTCCCCATGCTATCACTTAACATTGTCCAAAGAAGTATTCCCCTCAGGGTGGCAAAAGAAGAGCGTTGCTCAGAGAAGGGAACAGCAGGGGCTCTGGTAGATGGAAGCTGTGTGAGAAGCTATTCCAGCTACTCTTTGGGGTATGTTTATTACGAAGGAAAAAAATCTAACCTATAAATAACTACCCTGTATATTCTAAAAAGTACAAATACTATTTGTTCTATTGTTTTAACATAAAACAACTCACAGTCTTGAGCAGTATTAACCACCTCATTCCTGAACAAAAGCGAAATTATTACAAAGTATTATGGATGATAGTAGGGACCATCATACAATGATATTGTTCCCATCTGTTTCTATCCCCTCCTCAGTCCCCACCCACCAATCCTGTGTGACTCCAAGATTCCCTAGGACTTCTCCTATTTTACTTACCATATAATTTTCTGATGTCGTGGGTATTTTCGTTTTGCCCCTCCAAGTTGACTCTCTATTCAGTCCATCCAGTACACGGTGTTAGCTGCTTCCTTTTTCTTGGCTGCACTCGCCTATTCTCTCTTCTGCTCGTTCCCATTTAAGTAGTCCCTTCATTAAACTTTCATCATTTGCTCTTTTGATTGTGGCATTTATTTCCAGCAGGACCCTAACCAATACATGCTTTTTGTATGTGTCTTTCCCCTAAAAATCTGAGTTCCTTGAGGGTGACTTAATTAAATTTATATTTCATAGCCTAGTGCAGTGCCTGGCACAGTAAATGGTTAGATCAATAAGTATACTTCTCTATATATTAAATTTTCAGTTCTCATTATTTCTTCTTGTTATTGTTACAATTTCAGTCCATAATGACTAGAAATATTTCTGTGTCTGCCATTTAGAGTGCCCAGATATTTTCTTTTGAAAAGAGTGGAGAACAGTTTTTTTCTTTGCACAGTAGGGATATATTATACAGTCAGAACAATAAATCAGACCTCCAGACAATGTGTACCCTTTGTTTGTGGTAGCTATCTTACATAAAGTTTCCTAAAGACAACTTGGGGTTAAATATAAAGTTCATAGAGTTTGCTGAGGAGTGAGGAGCTCTGTTTTATCTTGTACAACTAGAACATTAGATTTGCCATCATATGAAGATGTAACAGAGGAAATCAAGAGATAGCAGCTGAATATTACAGAGAAGGGGAGAGGAAAAACCAAATATTCAGAGCAGGAACAGAAAGAGCACCAGGAGGATTGAAAATCTGACTTGGGACATATTGCCCAATGGATCTTTTAAACTTGAAACATATTATTTTGTTTTTCTGTTTCTCATTCACATGTAGCCTGGGTTACTGAATTTAGATCATACAGTATGCTCATGTAAATGCTTTAGCTTGATGACTTGCTGAATATGCCTTCTTTGGGGGAGGTGCCAACTAGAGGAAAAATATATATAACAATGCAAATCTCTCTAAAAGATTATAGTGGCCCTTTTAAATGAAGACAGGAGTGGAAAAATATACTTCTCAGTATGTTGGTCCTTCAGTATCTGTGGGGGATTAGTTACAACACCCCACTGATGCCAAAATTCTAAGATGCTCAAGTCCCTTGCATAGAATGGTGTAGTATTTGCATATAACCTATTGCATATTTTCCCATATATTTTACATCATCTCTAGATTACTTATAATATCTAATACAATGTAAATGCTATGTAAATACTTGGTGTGGCAAATTCAAGTTTTGCTTTTGGGAACTTCTGGAATTTATTTTTTTGAATATTTTTCTTCATCTGTTATTGGTTGAATCCAAGTATGCAGAAGCCAAGGCTACAGAAAGCCAACTGTATTCCTTCAGTATTCTTGAAAAGATATCCTTTTCCTTTTTCGGTCAGTGATAACCATAGGTAACTTATTAGATAGATCGCACAATTATATTGAAATGGCAGGTCGAGCTACAGCTCACCCCAAAATGTCTTCTAGAAAATGATAAAGGTGATTGATATAATGGAGTTTAATTTGAAGGCAGAAACACATTTAGCATTCTAGAAAAATCATTCTTTGTGTTTGGTCTGAGGAAAACCAAAGGGGAGGATAAAATAATGCAATAAGCATCATCTTTTTACCTAGCCCTATTATAGTCAGGGTGGGATGGGAAGATGGGTAGTAAGTAGATCAGGGCTCAGGCCCTCAAGTACCACTACCTAGAAAACACAGAGCTGTGGCATAGGAAATCCTTCTTCTCTAAATAGCAGTGACGATCATGCATAATAGATTCTGGAAATTTTGCATACAAATTGAAGAAAGGGTTAGTTAATCCATAGTCCCAGAAAATTGTCTCATGGTATATGGAAGTTTATGCATAACAGTTAAAAAACAACTTGGAGTTGAACCATGTAGTTTTTTTCTTTCTTTTTTCCCCCTTAGTTTTTTATGATTGTTTAAGAAATACTGTAATATTCCATATGGTGCTCAGCTTTCAGGAACTGAAGAACCTTTCCTCTAAATAACTTAACACCTTTATATTGCCCCAGATTATAGCAGGTCTGGTAGGCTTATGGATTATGCTTGCCTTTCCTGGGAGAGGTAGAACACACACCTCTCACTGAGGAATCAGTTCATCAAAATTTCTCTCCACACACGGTAGCTTGTTTCTAAATTAAAAAAAAAGAGTTTATCTCAAATATTAAGAATTCCTTTTGTTTCCTATGAAATAAAAGAATTTCTGATTCCAATATTCTGAAAAGCTAAATTAGCAGTTTAGCAGCTAAGCTGCATAGAGTGTAATATGTACTGAAATTGCTGTGTTAAAATAGAGATCAAATGATACCTTCATTAACTTGATCACTGAAATGGCAAACCCTCTTCCAACATAACAGTTTCTATAGATACCACATGCTTATGATCAAAATTGCTTTTCTGAATGTGTTTTTCTCCCCTTCTTGACTGTATTTTACATCTTCTTTCTGGCTGTAAGTTACAATTAAACATAGAGAAAAATAGTGCAAGGCAAAATATACTCTACATCTGTTATACTGCTCAAATAAATACACAATCTGCACAAAACAGATTTTTCTAGTAGGCAAATTGCAAATGACTGCCTTGATAAGTTCTAGATTTTTTTTTTTCCTTAAAGTAAAGCCACCAGGGACCTACCAAATGTTGCTGAAGGAATTTTCCATGTACTCTAGTTACCTACCAAACAGCCTAAATGTTCTGTCAAAATCACTTAAGCGGTTGTAATAATTTGTACCACAAAAGATGGACTCTAGATGATAAGTAGATTTTTATCCCCCCAATGTAAATATATTTCCCTAATGCATATTGGTTTAAAACCATACAAATAACTTTGGGAAAGAAGTCTGAAACTGAAGGAAACTTTCTAAAAATCAGTGGACATGGTTGATTTGTCAATTCTTCCCCAAAACTTTCGGAGAGTTTTATTGTTGTTTTGCATTCTTCCCATATATTATAATAATAAGAATAAATAAGATCACCAATGAGGAATCCAACACAATTTTATGCTATTTTCCATGAAACTGGTTTTATGTTTAAAACTGCAACTAAAACAACTTATTTTAGGTCATTCTTACCTAAACTTGGAGGAAACTATGGCAAAGAACCAGTACCATTATCAGTCATAATAGAGCCTAAGGCAAAGGAAAATTCAGTAAAGCTAGTTCTATTTTTATTTACAATTTTTATATTTTCTTCATTATAGACTTTCAAATTAACTTTTTAAGATACTTCATTAAAATATGATTCCTCTGATTATTGAGTTTTTGACACCTCCTTAAACTTTTCACCTCAGGCACCTCATTTTCATTGTAGTCATAGCCTGCAAAGAATGGTAGATTGTGCTTATTAAAATGATTAAATTTATTCTATATGTTACATTAAATTCTATTCTAAGTATTACTAACTGTGAATAGTATTATGAAATTTCATAACTCTGGTTTGTTTTGTCTTGGGCATTATGATTCTGTTAGCCATCTTAGCCCAAGGATCTTCAAATAATTAGGCTTGTGTCCTCAGCGGAAGTTATGTCATTATAGTGACATTTTATGTAGTTTGATAAAGTACTTTATAATTTATGTGGAATACAAGACTACTACTTTGATCAATATACTTAAGTTTAGAATGTTTTTTACACTGACCCTTTACATCAGTTAATTTTTTTTTTTCCAAAACTGTGATCCAAGGTACATTTAAACTCCTTATGATAACAAAAGTTCTTACAAAAATATTATCCATACTCAGATGATGTTTTGAAAAGCTGCATAGGACACATTCCCAGGGAAGTTCACAGTCCACACTTGTATGTTAAGTACTCTAAATTTATGTGAGAAATGCACTTGTTTAACTTTGTTTAATGCAGTTTTTCCTGAATTATTGACTCTGAAATCTTTTAGTGAATTTTTAGTACATAAAACCTGCTAACCTCTATCAGTATATGTACTGATTTCTCAAAACACAATTTAGGAAATACAGTTTTGAAAGATATGAATACACATTTGTTATATTGCTATACAACAGCATATATAGTGATTTCTCAGCTTCAATATTATTAGAATGTAAATATTTGTATGTGTGGTAATATTTGACATGTACATGGCCTTATTTTATAGTTTTGAAAACTAAAGAAGATACGGCAAAAAGAGGTCAAAGACAAAACTAAATACTTTTCTATCCCTAAATGATGTATTAATTCAATAGAAAATGACCTTTTGAAAAGCACAAAACCTATATTCAACTTTCAAATACAAGTGCTTGATTGAGATATTTATAATGTCCAATATATCTTTTAATTCTCCTTTTTAAAAATATTTTCCAATATCTTCAAACATCTAGACATTTAGTATCAATTCTATATTTTATCAGGTGCTTTGATAAATCTTCCATGCCTTCCTAACCAGTTTAAACCTTTTCTTGTCTTAGTGCATGTGAATATTCCTCAAAGAAGTGTTTTACGGGTTATCTGAGCTGTTCTTTAAATGTTTCACATTGTAAAATTTCTTTGATCTTAAATTGTGAGTCCTTTGATGATAATGGTTGTATTTGCTTCTTTAAACAAACTATACTAGGTGGCACACTGATTTCTGAATTAATTAAAATAGTCAACTGATTAATAATTGTTAATGTTTTGTTTGATTAATATTCTTAACTAGGGAGTAATTTTAAATGACTTTTCTTTTTAAAACTGCTTATTGAGAAATTATTAAGTGGTAGAGGGGAATAAAGTCAGGCATAGTTGAATGAATCTGGACTTTAGTAGCAGACATATTGTGGTTCAAATTTCAAGCTCTTTTATTTACAAGTTGTAAGAAATTGAGGGGTTATCTTGATTCTATACAATTACAAAATAGAGATTTTGCAGAGCTTCTAAGAGAATTAAATGGCATGTATATTTTAAAGGGACTAATATCTTCTTTCAGTTCAATTCTTAAGAATTTCTCAAGAACTTATTAAGAGCAGTGCATCATGTTTGGAATAAACTTTCATAAAGGTAGATACTCAACATAACCTTAACATTGCATACATGGGACTTCACCCAGGGTAAGTAAAAAAAGCATTTTATTTTTCCCCTAATTTATTCGCCACTGGATGAGATCTCACTCTGGTTCCATCACTTTTCAAGTCACTTCTATAAAATAATAGATTTTTGTTCATCTTTCATTTCACAAGTGGTTCAGGAGGTAAAATATCCAATCTAAGCAATCTAATTTTCCAACTACAAAGGTAAGGCTCTCTCCTGTCTTCCCTCTGAGTCGGACAGTAGATTGGGGAAGAAGTGATCCCTTTCTCCTCTCCTGTCCACCGACTTGCTTACCATGGCTCTAACTTCTTCAGTGTTTGAGGATATGTTAGAAAAAGAAGGCAAAGTAAGGGGCAAGAAATGTCCTAATTGATATACTACTGTCATTTTGCATTGGCTTTCTCTAAGTTTGGTGGATTTTCTAAGCTGACTCTTTTTCTCATGGGAATAGTTTCTGCTTCTCCAGGATTCCTCTGCTGAGAACACCCCCACTGAATTGAACTGTTACAAGTAGAATTAATTTCATCCTTCAGCCCCTTCGGGTATGGTTCATCAAAAGGATTTAAAGTGGAGCCAAGTCTGTTCTCTTTAATGAGGCTTATATTGCTTCATGAAATATAGCCACATATTATTTTCTCATATGTAAAGTAGAAATTTAACCAATTTCCAGTTGCTTTAGTTTGCTAGGGTTGCCATAACAAGATACCAAAATCTGGGTAACTTAAAAGACAGAAATTTATTTCCTCACAGTTACAAAGGCTGAAAGCCCAAGATCAAGGTTGTCAATGTTTCTTTTGAGACCTCTCTCCTTCACTTGTAAATGGCCGCCTCTCTGTGCCCTTACATAGTCTTCCCTCTCTGTGTCTGTCCTAATATCCTCTTCCCCCCTCCAATCTCCTCTTCTTATACGGACATCAGTCATATTTAATTAGGGCCCATCCTCACTTATGCTTAATTATCTCTTTAAAGACCTTATCTCTAAATATAGTCACATTCCAAAGAGTTGGGGGTTAGAATTTCAACATATGAATTTTGAAAGGGAAACAATTCAGCCCATAACACAAGTATAGGTCAATCTCGCTTCTCTCTTCCTCCTTCTCTCTCTCTGTCTCCCCCTCTCTCTTTCTCGTGCACAGGCACACGCTCCACTGTTATCTCTACAGTTAGCCAGTCTACGCATTGCATTGTACATTTAAGCTTTTAAGCTTCTCTGAACAGAGTAGAAACCAAGACTCCGTGTCCTGCAAACACCAGGAGGTATCAAGATATACCAAGCTTTCTGAGTCATCCCATTGTAGTTTCTTCCACTTCATATGGGGGGCGGGGAGGGGAGAGGGAAAAATTCCACAGCACTCAAACAGTTTTGTCCTAAGAAATATCCTTTTTAAACTTTCTTTTGTAATCACCACCCTTTATATATACCCTTGAGGTGACTATTAGGCCAAGATATGATAAACTTTTTTTTCAGATCCTCTATAAGTGGTCAAACACCTTATAACATATTGAAGTATCCAGTCAATTATTTTGTTCTCAAACTTTTAGGGACTCAGCTACTTTGAGAAAAAGAAAAGCTGGATTTTAGTAAATAAATTTTATCACTTTTTAGGTATTGAAGAACTACTTTACAGACTCCCCAGTCCTTCAGTTTCTCTAAAATTTGAACAGAAGGGAAGAGAAATAGAGGGACTGACAAAGACGGTTATGTTTACAGAGGGCCCAAGATGCCTTGATAGCATTTTGCTTTCCGTTGTCTGAGTACAGTGGTTCTTGACATTATGAGGATCCCAAAATTTACTAAAATATCACAATTTTTTCATCTCTTTTTCTAAATGTCATGGAGGAAAATTTGTTCTTTAAGATAATTTTGTATTGCTGCTACACATCCTCTGCATAAGCCAAAAAGAATGCAGCAGACCTGAATGAGAGTAAAACGTACCACTTACCCACCCCCTCCCACACAGGCACCCAAACGAATCTTTGGCAGTGTACATAATATTTTTGAAGACTTGGAAAAGAGAAACAAGATCAATGAAGACAAAAAATGATCAGTAATATTTTGTGAATATCTCTGTGTATACTATGTATAAAAACTCCCTCAATGGTAAGAACATAATTCCTTGATTTGTAACACAAGTGGCTAGAGGATCCATATATAGCAATATTTTTAAAAGTTATTTCAAAGTACTTTCCATCATGATAAATATAAACTTGCTTTTAAAATAGCATATTAGCTCATTTGTTTTGGCTTTTAAATTCTTTAACTCTAGGAAACTATTAGTTCCTAGTCCCCAATATATATACATTTGAAAACATACACCCACAAAGCAATAAACTAAATTATGCTCCCAAACATGCTCTTATACATGAAACTGCAAAATGGAACCTAGATTCCATTTCCCTCCTATAAGACGATTTTTCCTCATTCACATGAAAGATATAATGTTTTGGCTATCAATATATATTTGGCATTCAAAACTTGAATTCTTTATAGCTTGAGATCCATATTCACTCATTAACACACCATTAATAAAGTTCCTTTATCTTTGTGATTGTTTTTCCATTTATGTACTTTGTAAATGATTAATTTTGTGCAAATATCCCATCATATATCAATGCTTTTAAAGTATTATTTTAAATGAATTACCTTTTCCAGAAACCAATCATGTTGCAAAAGTCCAGTTGAGTCACTTCTACTCCTGCTATTCTGACATACTCAGTTTGGCTGCTGCTCTTTTATAGTAGTATCTCTTGCCAAAGTCAGTCATCAAGTACTGTTTGCCCTTTTCTTCATTCCATGCCTTGTCTTCCCCTTGTCTAAACTACTGGTGAAGTCTCTCTGTTGACTCTGCTTGCTATGAAAAGCCCAGCATCCATGTGGATTATGAAACCCTCCAATGTACTGTCTGGGTTCCAAGAAGAGATGTTGAGAAGGCCCTGGTCCACAACTTTTAGCTACACTTTGTCACCTGGTCCTTGAAGGTATTCTGCTTGTGTCTAAAACCTCACCAAATCTCTGTAAACAATGATTCCACCAGATTCTGGTTCTTTTACTTCCAACCATAGAGATCAAACCTGCCCACAGGACTCTTGAAATAGATAAAATATCAGCAGCATCACTTTTTACCCTCTCTTCCTAAGTTCTCATTATTCCTTCTTTCCCAGGTAAAATAATTGATTTTTATTCATATCGATAGCTATAACTTATACTGAGGAAAGAGGGTAAGGATTAAATTAAAAGAATATCAACTAAAAATACGTGTGCTGAATAATTTTCATTTTTCAGATTGACTCTCCACCCCTTCTCCATCTTATTCTGTGCCCTTGAGGCTAAACTTTGTGGATTGTATCAACAAATTACCTTTCTTTTGGACTTGGATTTGGTCAATGAGAGTGGGAAGGGAAGAGTGAGGTTAGATTCCCCATCCTCCTGGACAGACCACAGCAGGTGACAGCTTCTATCTCCTGTCATTCGACCTACTCTGATAGCTATATTCTCTGATTCCCAAGTAATTACTCCTTCTTTTTTTTTTTTTTTTTTTTTTGCGGTACACGGGCCTCTCACTGTTGTGGCCTCTCCCGTTGCGGCGGAGCACAGGCTCCGGACGCGCAGGCTCAGCGGCCATGGCTCACGGGCCCAGCCGCTCCGCGGCATGTGGGATCTTCCCGGACCGGGGCACGAACCCGCGTCCCCTGCATCGGCAGGCGGGCTCTCAACCACTGCGCCACCAGGGAAGCCCTACTCCTTCTTCTTGGCTTCAAGTTTAGAGCTTGTAATCGTTCCCCACTGTTACTAACTCTAGGTTCTTTACCAACTCTTGCTGGTTTTCTTTGTAATTTCTTCTCAATTTCCTTGTTTGGATATATGGAAACTATTTCTAGCAAGAGCTCTGATTCAATCTGTTCTCCATTACACTGAGCCACATGTATCCCATGATAGCACTTTAGCAAGGAAAGACATGACAATCTAGATCAAAATGTTGTGGTGTCCCGCCACCGTCACAGCTAAAGAGCTCAGCCTCGGTCCTCTAATTCCTGGTTTCTCACCTTCTTCCAGTCACATAGTTATTTTTCTTCCCGGAAACTTTCTGACTTAGTTAATAAGGGAAATATTAACTAGCTCAATTTAATGAGTCTTTTGTTTATCTATGAGTCATTTAATAATGTAAAATAATCCATTTGAAATATCAGATCAGATAGTTTTTCCTGTATTGTGAAAGCTTCATGTTCAAAAGCCTAAGGACAGTTTTTGAGAAAGTATTGCAAATGGAAAACAGTCAACGCAGTTCTTTCCTGCATTGTGGCGAGCACTAGGTTCCTGAATATTCACAGCAAGATTATTCTTCAGACATAATGATTCTTTGGGGAGGGGGGGCATGGCCACAAATTTTGACATATTTGCCATTTCTGAAAGACATGAGATATGAAATAAAAGCCCATCATGAACCATTGCTTCACTCTGAAAGAATCCCCTTGGTGAGTTCAATTCTCTATAGGATTTAAAGCAATATTTCAAAAGTCTACTTAATGTATGTTAAAATGAGTTATCTTTACTCTCACTGTTCAGTAAGCTTAACTCTCAAAGGATTTCTTTACATGAAATTTCATTTTTCCAGACAATTTTAAAGTATTTTACAAATTAAGTTACTGGACAGCTTTAATAATAAAAGTAAAAACAATAGTTTCCAAAAGTCATTCTTAATTCCATTATCACAAATATAAATTGTGAAAATATTGTATCTAAAGTCATACGTTTCATGCAATTTCACTTTCCACTATTTTTGTAAATATTATGTTGTAAGCATTGGTCATGTGATTAGAAGGTTCAAAGCATGTTTTTCATACTTTTTAATATTCCATTATATATAATTATATGATATGTACTATAAAGTGCTAAGTGGTTCCCTGATGTTGGATATTCAGAAGGCTTTCAGTTCCTAATTATATTTTGGATTATTTTGTGATTAGCTTCTTGAAGGATAATTCCTGGGTGTCAAGGCATGAACATTTTTTGAACTCTTGATGTGTATTGCTAAATTTCATTCCAAAGTCATTATTTATGCTCTCACCAAGAATTGGAAGAGAGATGTTTTCCCATTTCTAGCCTATTTCTTAATCCTAAGTGGAATTACATTTTGGAGAGTTTATCTAGTAAGTGTCCAGTGTAGAGAAAACATATCTATTTGATTATATAGATTTCATAGCATTTGTATCATAAGACTTTGAAAAAAATATTGTCTTCTATATTCTGTTTATAAGGTTATTTCTATGCCATTTATTTTTTAAACTATTAAATCTTTGATTTATTTTGTATCTTGGTCTTGAATGTGTACCATCTACTCTGACTCTTGCAGTTTTCTATACCAATATAAATCAATAATATTTCAGTTATCTTGACAAAACAACTTCTTGGGAAATACTAAGTTTTATCTTTACATACATCTATAATTTTAAGAAAAAAAGAAAACTTTGAAAATCTTTTATTTCATTTGAAACATTATAAAATATCAGTTTTAAGATTTTCAGAAGAGTCCTTAAAACACACCAATGCAAAGGCTAAATCAGACTTTCACTGCTGTCTCTACTCTCATTTCCATTATATTCTCACTTCTAAATGTTGAACTATATAAAAAAAAATATTAACAGTATTTTACCTTTATAACCTTAAGACAGTCACTCAAACTATTCAGCAAAACAATTTTCAGTGTCTGACCTTCTGGTTGGTCTTCTGATATCCAGGACATCCAAGCATGTTGCAAGATGTAACAGCAACCTGCTTCCTGAAAATGTGATACATGATGCCTGTCTTTATTCACCCTAATGGCAAGTCAAGATCCCAGACACGACTTTCCCTAGAAAAGAGAGAGTAATAGGAAAATTGGCAAGCTGTGTTCCTCACAGCAGTATCACTCCCAATGTCATATTATATATTTACTTGTGTTTCTTGATCAGATTGATTATCTGACATATTAAGTCCAAGTTAGGACTCCCTTGATGCGCAAAAGTTGTTTCTTTTCTCACATGGGAGAAGAATAAATTGTAGGAGAATGCAAGTTGCCATTGCCTGGGACAGAAATATGGTCTCAGGAAGTCCCTGTTTAACTTCCCTGTTCAATATTTAGTGGCACATAGGGAAGTCAAAGCCAGAAATTCAAGAGCCAGCTGGCAGTGTAGAGAAAAATTTGGCCTTGTAACTTGACTCTTTGTGAGTATGAAATGAGACAAACCTGAAAGTTTCTTTAAAACGCTAAAAATATTATAGACAGGTGGAAGTTATTAAGAGTTGGGTGAAATCAGTTTGGAGACAAAGAAGCCTCTTTTCCTTGCATCCTCAGGGCAGTGCTGGGAGTGCAGCTGAGCTGCAACATGGACATTTCATAGACTTTAAAATAATTTCTGGACAAAAACAAGCCCTATGGCTTTTTTATGCCTTTTGAAGGCATACAAGAGACATGAAATGAGCGGTAGGCTCCAGAACAGCAGCTATATAGAACCAAACAAAGTCAAAAACCATGGGTCACAAATAGATTTACTTTTTTTTTCTTTTTTGTGGTACGCGGGCCTCTCACTGTTGTGGCCTCTCCCATTGCGGAGCACAGGCTCCGGACGCGCCGGCTCAGTGGCCATGGCTCACGGGCCCAGCCGCTCAGTGGCATGTGGGATCTTCCCGGACCAGGGCATGAACCGGTGTCCCCTGCATCGGCAGGCGGACTCCCAACCACTGCGCCACCAGGGAAGCCCTAGATTTACTTTATAGGTTTTAAACAGAAGTTAACTTTTTAGGAGTCTAGATGTAGAGACGGTTTTAGGAGGAAATCAACTGCATGTGTGTCATTCCTTAATGGGTCTTCAGGACATCAAGAAGGGCAAAAATATTCTTTTGAGTTAGTAAATGTGAATGTGGCACATATTTTTTGCAAAAGTCCTCTAATACTCAGACCTCTTTAACAGATTACCTTTGAGATTATTCCCCATCCCTCCCAACTACTGTCTTAAAGCAGAGCCACAGAACATAGGAACAAGAGAGTTGATGGTCTGGATAACCAGGGTATGCCTCTACCACTGACCTTAAAGTGATGTTTTTATTTATTCAAAGATGCTTCTTCTCTCTGCCACTCTTGAGCTCATATAGCCAAGTTCCAGTCCATCTGTCCTGTCGTGATACCTCAAAGGATCAATACTTTTCAGGTTTGTACAGTATTTCCCCTGGTGAGTTTCAGTTTCTTGGTAGCTATCCATAGCTCATATTGTCTTCTTATACATATCCTTTTAACTTTTATCTCTTAGACTGTTCTTGGTTTTTGCTGTAGTAAGTACTGAAGCAGTTCCGAGAAGCTGGTTTAGTATGTGGTCATTGCAAACAGGACACTTTGGGATTACACTTCTACTAAACATCCATACTCTGGTGATAGAGAGCAGCGAAGCAAAGTTCAAAATCTAGAACAAGGGCATGCCCCCCCTGGGTATTCCTCATGGAGGCCATTTGGCAAAAGCCAGAGTTCCCACACACTTGACACCTGTGCAGTTAGTTAACTGGCCAATGAGGACTTTGATCCAGCCTGGCTTCTGGGTACAGGAATGATGCAGTTCTCCTCTGGACTCTTTCATCCATGGCTCATGTCCATGGTATTTATTACCAAATCATTTATCTAGTTTATTGATTATATTACTTTCCTAGGGCTGCTGTAATAAATCGCCACACACTTGGAGGCTTAAAACAACAGGAATTTATTGTCTCATAGTTTAGAAGCCAGGAATCCAAAATCAAGGTTTTAGCAGAGCTGCACTCCCTCTGAAGGCTCTAGGGATGAATTCTCCCCTGCTTCTTCCAGTTTCTGGTGGTTCCATGCGTTCCTTGGCTTGTGGCTTCATCACTACAATCTCTACCTACATCTGCACATGACCTTTTCCTCTCTGTCTCCTCCTCTTCTTATAAAGTCACTTCGCAGTGGATTCGGGGACCAGCCTAATACAGACTGACCCCATCTCAAGATCCTTAACTTAATTTCCTCTTCAAAGGCCCTTGATGCTGCTTTGTCTGGAAAGCTGGAGAATGGATAGTATGATTACATCTTACATAATTTAACTCTATACCAGGGTTTTTAGGGAGGTACTTTATACATTAAAAAACGGTTTTGTTTTAGTCTGAGGAGTCCATAATTATGGACTGAAATTATGTTCTTTCTGGTTGAATTTCAAGAAAATCAGGTACTATGTGTTGCTTATCAGAGCAAGAAAAGTGAATTTCCTAAAATCATATTACTAAGTTTTTCCAGCTAGCTCTATGACTGATCCTGAGAGGGATAAAGGAGGAGCCTTTTTACTGCCTCTCAACTGCTTATAGATTGGAGACAGTCTAACTTTAATATATTGTTTCTCACTATATAATTGTTATTCATATAGAACAGACATTGTATATGGAAATTAACACAAGAAGAATAATTTAGTTTAATGCTTGGTCTACACATTTATAAAGCATACAGGAATATTATAGTTCTGAAAGTATCTAGAAAAATGAAGTAAAGAACATTTGAACGTCAAATTATCTAACGTGTCATAGTGTTATGCAATGAATTGTTTTCCCCCCAAATTGTATTTTGAAGCCCCAATCCCCAGTGTGAGTGTATTTGGAGATAAGGACTTCATGGAGGTATCTGAGGCTAACTGAGATCATGGGGGAGAGGGGGCTAGTCAGATAGAACTGTCCTTGTAAGAAAAGAGGCACCAGAGCTCTCTCTCTCTCTCTCTCTCTCTCTACATGAATTCAGAGGAAAGGTCATGTGAGGACACAGCAAGAAGGCAACTGCCAAATGAGTAAGAGTTCTCATCTGGAACTGAATTTGCCTTCACCTTGATCACGGACTTCTAACCTCCAAAATGTGAGAAAATAAATGCCTGTTGTTTAAACCATCCAGTTTTTATTATCTTGTTATGGTAGCCCAGGCAGACCAATACACACAGCAAAGTGTGACTGGTCTGTATTACCTTAGATAATTACCCTGCTTTGCACTTCACTGTCCATGTCTAGTTGTAACGTTAATGTCAAAGTCTGATGGAAATAATTTCATCTGTCGCTGAGACATAGTCAAAGCATTTCATTTTGCGAAGTGTGGGAAATGATTTTGAGTTTAATCCAGTTCTTAAAAGACAAAAGTTGGCATCACAAAAACTCCCATCACACTGGCACTAATTAGTCTCTTCCCTGACAGCTGAAGTAGGTATGACTAGAACTGAATATTAAACCAAGATGGAAGAAACTGCTCTCTTCCTTAGAGCTTATCTTTCTTTCCCATGTTTGAGATATTTTTTCCTCAGAAGCCAAGGGAAACTTGTCCTTTGCTCTCCAGGTTTTCTGACCAATTAGAGTACTTTATTCTTCTGTCATTATGACATATTCTACCACAAGATAATATCACAACAGAGGAATAAAAAAACACCTTATAATTCCTGTATAAAAAAGTGATGTACAACTGTAGTATATCTTGAAACCTGAATAATATGAAACATTTTTTCATGTAAGAAATGATTCACACAGTGTTTATTCCTTATGTCTTCAAAGTGAGTTTTAAAAAAATACCAAAATGGCTTTACTTTATTGAAAGAGTGGAAGAAAGTGTTCACGAGATCCATAATCACTGAAAATTCAAATCAGTCGACCATAAGGTAGGTCTTTTCTATTTAGCTTACTTAGCACTTCTACTTTGTGCTTTGAATTTGCAAAGTGCTTATCAGCCGTATTAGTTAACCCTTATAATGTATCCATGAAGTAGATGGATGGCAAGCATTAGTGTGACATACATTAGTGTTACTCCTTTGAGAGATGCCAACAATGAAGCACATGGAGGTTAAATGATTGCTACATGATTGCCCATCAAGCCTGACAAAAAAAAAGTCTTGGTCTCAATAACCTACTAGGATAAAACTAAGCATCAGATCATCCACAAAAATCTAATGTGTAGTCTCCTTTAAAAATGAAAGCTCTCAAATGCATTTTCTTAGGGTACTGAAAAATCTGTCCATTGAACAAGTATATTAGATATATATTTCTTTGTCACTGCCCCATTTAAGATGGGATCATCTTAAAAGGCCATGACATAAACTGTTGTGGAAAAGATTGATTAGTTTAAAAGCTTTTTCCTTTTAACACACCCTTTTGTGTGTGATTTTCATTGAGCCATTTTAGTCATTTATTCAGCTGAAAAAATTTCACCCACCCAAACCATGAGGTTTTATAAATCTATGTTTCACCTCTGGCTTTCCTTGCTAATCACTGGGTTTGAACTTCTGGGAATTAAGGACAACTGCCTGATTCTGGAATCCATTTCTTTAGAAGTAGATTTTTTAAAGAGCTCTTCAATTCTTTTCATGGGTCATACTCACTACCTCATTTATAATCCTTTCTCTCATTTGAGAACATCATTAGGGAATGTTTATGAGTTATGAAAGAATGCTGTATTTTGAACCTGAGGGTACAGAGAAAGATATTGTAGTCAGTTTGATGGAAAGAAGCCTCCATGATTCATTTCTTGGATGAATCAATCCTTTAATTTCACATCTTTTCCCAGGATTTTACTCCTTTTGTTATTTTACACCTTTATTTGGAAATCAATATAGAGAAAAAAGTGTTCAGAGAAAAATTCATAGTTTTTCCTTGCCCCTTTTATAAAATAAATGACAAACTGGTGGCAAGAACAGGTAAAAGGAGTTTGGCACAGTGAAATTTACAAATATGAATTATTCACCCCTCTTGATCCCAAACATGGGAAATATAGCATATTGAAATAGTCAAAGAGTATCATAATATAATGACTGATATTTGCATATGTTTTTGCATTTTACAAAGTACTCCTACATTCAGCATTTAATTTGAACCGTATATTAAGTTTGAGAAGTGGCATTATATATTTTCATTTCTAGTTGACAGGTGAAGAAAATAAAGCCCAAAGAATCTGAGACTTGTCCATGTCACATGGCTGATAACTTATAAGTCCTACCACCAGGTCATGAGGATTTCTTATTATTATTTCCTCTAATTATTTTATACTGTGAATCTATGGAGAATAATATTCACAAATAAATCTTGGAGTATATGCAATAACATAACACCTGTTGCTCCTAAAATAATAAATATGAATAAATATGAAAGTCATGACTGAAAAAGTACCAATAAATATCTTGATAAACATTTCTCATATTAACCCACAGGGATATAGACCAAAATAGCTGACATTTTCAATAAGTTGTTGAGGCTTTTCACCCTCTTATCTACAATTAACCAAGTGGGTGGTTTCCAAATGAAAACTGATCCAAAAATATTTCATGTGATTATTGCACAAGAGCTAAAATTACTTTTAAAACTCCAATGAATAAGTTATTCCAAAAGTACTTGAGTGTAACTTCAGTACTTGTCTACTCATCCAGGAATCTTGTTATGCAGCCTGAAAATGTTTGGCACTTCACATATCACCCCAGTGGGCCATTAATGAGAGTTAACATGCTTCCCAAGGCACCCGTTTCATGGCAAACAAAGTCTGTCTACCTTATGAAATCATGCCTGCAGGTACCAAGTCTTTAATGACAACCTGTTGCCTGTAGAATCAAGTCTAATCAAGTTGCTTCCTACAACTTTGTCAACTTTATGATGGTAAGCATAGTGTCTTATCAATTGTTTGAGTCTTCCATAAGTTTTGCTATAGTTTCTTATTCATAATAAGAGTGTAAATAAAGTGTGCTGGATCAATTCCAGTTTGAGAGTGATAATTTGGAAGTGACTTTTAAAGTCATGGCAGATTTTCCGATAGCCAGTCATCCTCTTTCCCTCCACTTTTTTCACCAATAGTGTATAGAAAGATGGCCAGTAAGATTTATAACTGTAGTCTGTGGTTATTAGATAAAAGATCTAAGTGAGTCCTGTGAGCCCAAATCTATGACACATGACAATGTTAAAAATCCGACAGTGAAGTTAGACATTGTGTAGAATAAAATCCATTAATTATGCAGTATCCATCACCCAAGAAATGTAGATTTTGAATTCAGAAAAAAACAATGGGATGTTTCTTCCCAAATGTAAAACTTTACTCTTGATTTTTTTTTTTTATTTCAAAATGCACTGGATCATAGTCTGTAGGCTTTTTAAAGGTAATTTTATATTTCTTAGCCTGAATAAAGGGAGGATTTGTAAAAAATAGTTTTAAAAACTCCACTCCCTTCTTTTGGTTGTCAGAGTTTCCCTGATAACTGAATAATAATATCACATAAGACATCAAGACATAAGAAATGTGACTTCATAAAGGAAAAAATCTTTCCCAGTCCCAGACTTCTCTCTCAGTTCTAACAGCAGCTTGCTTGTCAGCACATGCTTTGGCTGCAGTTAGTGAAGAGAGTGGCAAGGGATCTGGACAGATCCATTCCTCCTATGATAAGAGCTCTTCTCCTCCTGAGCCTGAAGGTAGTTTTTAAAATTAACCCCCCAGTTTTAGTGTGCCTTGACTCATTGTTGTATGTAACAAATCGGTGGCAGTTGAATTAGAATTCTTTGCCCTTAACACTTCAAAGTACTGCTCAGCCCAGTGAGTTAATGGATATTGCTGTGGCATATTACAGCATCCTGATTTCCAAATACTTTCATACCTAAGAACAGAGTGACAGGACACCTTAAGTCATCAACCAGGAAAGATTTCTTCACTCATGCCTTGAAAATGGGAATAACTATGCAAATCTATACAATTGTGCTTTCCCTTCCCATCTATCTTGTCAAAATGAAAATCGACATGAAAATCTAATATGCTTCAGCAGATTAGAAAGAAATAATGTATATTTTTCCACTTGAGTCACACAAAGCAACTATCACTTCTTGCTGTGCAAATTTGTCTTGGGCTAGTGATTTTGAAGGTGAAACTTCGAAGGTCCTATGAATGAGAAGCCAATATTACAACAGAACGCACAAATGTGTGCATAAAATAAGGTACTTAGAATAAAATTTAGATTACATTTTCTTTCTTTCTTTCTTTCTTTTTTTTTACTTTCAAGACAATATAGTGTTCTCTTGAATACTATGAGAATTAATTAAAAGAGAAGCTGTAGGAGGAGCTTCAAGATGGCAGAAGAGTAAGAAGTGGAGATCACCTTCCTCCCCACAGATACATCAGAAATACATCTACATGTGGAACAACTCCTACAGAACACCTACTGAACGCTGGCAGAAGACCTCAGACTTCCCAAGAGGCAAGAAACTCCCCACGTACCTGGGTAGGGAAAAAGAAAATACAGAGACAAAAGAATAGGGACGGGACCTGCACCAGTGGGAGGGAGCTGTGAAGGAGGAAAGGTTTCCACACACTAGGAAGCCCCTTCGCGGGCAGAGACTGCGGGTGGCGGGGGGATGGGGGGGAAGCTTCGGAGCCACGGAGGAGAGCACAGCAACAGGGGCGCGGAGGGCAAAGCGGAGAGATTCCCGCACAGAGGATCAGTGCCGACCAGCACTCACCAGCCCTAGAGGCTCGTCTGCTCCCCCGCCGGGGCGGGTTGGGCCTGGGAGCTGAGGCTCGGGCTTCAGAGCTTAGATCTCAGGGAGAAAACTGGAATTGGCGGCGTGAACACAGCCTGAGGGGGCTAGTGCACCATGGCTAGCCGGAAGGGAGTCCGGGAAAAAGTCTGGAGCTGCCGAAGAGGCAAGAGACTTTTTCTTGCCTCTTTGTTTCCTGGTGCGTGAGGAGAGGGGATTCAGAGCACCGCTTAAAGGAGCTCCAGAGACGGGCGCGAGCCGCGGCTAACAGTGCGGACCCCAGAGACGGACCTGAGACGCTAAGGCTGCTGCTGCCGCCACCAGGAAGCCTGTGTGCAAGCCCAGGGCACTCTCCACACCTCCTCTCCCGGGAGCCTGTGCAGCCTGCCACTGCCAGCATCCCCTGATCCAGGGACAACTTCCCTGGGAGAACACATGGCGTGCCTCAGGCTGATGCAATGTCACACTGGCCTCTGCCACTGCAGCTTCGCCCCACATTCCGTACCCCTCCCTCCCCCCAGCCTGAGTGAGCCAGAGCCCCTGAATCAGCGGCTCCTTTAACCCTGTTCTGTCTGAACGGGAACAGACGCCCTCAGGCGACCTACACACACAGAGCCGGGGCCAAATCCAAAGCTGAACCCCAGGAGCTGTGCAAACAAAGAAGAGAAAGAGAAATTTCTCCCAGCAGCCTCAGGAGCAGTGGATTAAATCTCCACAATCAACTTGATGTATTCTGCATCTGTGGAATAC
>RJWK010006457.1:21493-52544 GCA_004363435.1 Platanista minor
TTTTTTTTTTTTTTTTTTTTTTTTTTTTTTTTTTTTTTT
Source organism: Platanista minor (assembly GCA_004363435.1). Taxonomy (NCBI): domain Eukaryota; kingdom Metazoa; phylum Chordata; class Mammalia; order Artiodactyla; family Platanistidae; genus Platanista; species Platanista minor. The sequence goes on from RJWK010006457.1 coordinate 21,533, forward strand.
TTTTTTTTTTTTTTTTTTTTTTTTTTTTTTTTTTTTTTTTTTTTTTTTTTTTTTTTTTTTTTTTTTTTTTTTTTTTTTTTTTTTTACTTTTTAAATTTTTTATTTTTAATAATTATTTTTTATTTTAATGACTTTGCTTTATTTTATTTTTTCTTTCTTTCTTTCTTTTTTTCTCCCTTTTATTTGGAGCCATGTGGATGACAGGGTCTTGGTGTTCCAGCCGAGCATCAGGCCTATGCTTCTCAGGTGGGAGAATGGAGTTCAGGACATTATTCCACCAGAGACCTCCCAGATCAATGTAATATCAAACAGTGAAAATCCACCAGAGATCTCCATCTCAACACCAAGACCCTGCTGCACTCAACAACCAGCAAGCTACAGTGCTGGACACTCTATGGCAAACAACTAGCAAGACAGGAACACAACCCCACCCATTAGCAGAGAGGCTGACTAAAATCATAATAAGGTCAAAGATACCCCAAAACACACCACCAGATGCGGACCTGCCCACCAGAAAGACATGATCCAGCCTCATCCACCAGAACACAGGAACTAATCCACTTCACCAGTAAGCCTACACAACCCACTGAACCCACCTTAGCCATTGGGGGCAGACACCAAAAACAACGAACTACGAACCTGCAGCCCATGAGAAGGAGACCCCAAATACAGTAAGTTAAGCAAAATGAGAAGACAGAGAAACACACAGCAGATGAAGGAGCAAGGTAAAAATCCACCAGACCAAACAAATGAAGAGGAAATAAGCAATTCTGAAAAAGAATTCAGAATAATGATAGTAAAGATGATCCAAAATCTTGGAAATAGAACGGAGAAGATACAAGAAACTTTTAACAAGGACCTAGAAGGAGTAAAGAGCAAACAAACAATGATAAATAACACAATGAATGAAATTAAAAATTCTCTAGAAGGAATCAGTAGCAGAATAACTGAGGCAGAAGAACGGATAAGTGACCTGGAAGATAAAATAGTGGAAATAACTACTGCAGAGCAGAATAAAGAAAAAAGAATGAAAAACTTTGAGGACAGTCTCAGAGCCCTCTGGGACAACATTAAATGCACTAACATTCGAATTATAGGGATCCCAGAAGAAGAAGAGAAAAAGAAAGGGAATGAGAAAATATTTGAAGAGATTATAGTTGAAAACTTCCCTAATATGAGAAAGGAAATAGTTAATCAAGTCCAGGAGACACAGAGAGTCCCATAGAGAATAAATCCAAGGAGAAACACGCCAAGAAACATATTAATCAAACCATCAAAAATTAAATACAAATAAAAAATATTAAAAGCAGAAAGGGAAAAACAACAGATAACATACAAGCAAATCCCCATAAGGTTAACAGCTGAACTTTCAGCAGAAACTGCAAACCCAAAGGGAGTGGCAGGACATATTTAAAATAATGAAAGGGAAAAATCTGCAGCCAAGATTACCCATCAAGGATCTCATTCAGATTTGACAAAGAAATTAAAACCTTTACAGACAAGCAAAAGCTAAGAGGATTCAGCACCACCAAACGAGCTTTACAACAAATGCTAAAGGAACTTCTCTAGGCAGGAAACACAACAGAAGGGAAAGACCTACTGTAACAGACCCAATACAATTAAGAACATACATATCGACAATTACCTTAAATGAAAATGCACTAAATGCTCCCACCAGAAGACATAGACTGGCTGAATGGATACAAAAACAAGACCCGTAGATAGCCTATCTACAAGAGACCCACTTCAGACCTAGGGACACATACAGACGGAAAGTGAGGGGACGGAAAAAGATATTCCATGCAAATGGAAATCAAAAGAAAGCTGGAGTAGCAATTCTTATGTAAGACAAAATAGACTTTAAAGCAATGACTATTACAAGAGAAAAACAAGGGCACTACATAATGATCAAGGGATCAATCCAAGAAGAAGATATAACAATTGTAAATATTTATGCATCCAACATAGGAGCACCTCAATACATAATCCACATGCTAACCGCCATAAACAGGAAACCGACAATGACATAATCATAGTAGGGAACTTTAACACCCCAATTTCACCAATGGACAAATCATCCAAAATGAAAATAAATAAGGAAACAGAGACTTTAAATGATACATTAAACAAGATGGACTTAATTGATATTTATAGGACATTCCATCCAAAAGCAACACGGTACACTTTCTGCTTAAGTGCTTGTGGAACATTTGCCAGGATAGATCATATCTTGGGTAACAAATCAAGCCTTGGTAAATTTAAGAAAATTGAACTCGTATCAAGTACCTTTTCTGACCACAATGCTATGAGACTAGGTATCAATTACAGGAAAATATCTGTAAAAAATACAAACACATGGAGGCTAAACAATACACTACTTAATAACCAAGAGATCACTGAATAAATCAAAGAGGAAATAAAAAAATACCTAGAAACAAAGGACAATGAAAACACCACAACCCAAACCTACGGGATGCAGCAAAAGCAGTTCTAAGAGGGAAGTTTAGAGCAATACAATCCTACCTCAAGAAACATCTCAAATAAACAACCTAACCTTGCACCTAAAGCAATTAAAGAAAGAAGAACAAAGAAAAACCAAAGTTAACAGAAGGAAAGAAATCATAAAGATGAGTTCAGAAACAAATGAAAAAAGAAATGAAGGAAACAATGGCAAAGATCAATAAAACTAAAAGCTGGTTCTTTGAGAAGATAAAAAAATTGATAAACCATTAACCAGACTCATCAAGAAAAAAAGGGAGAAGACTCAAATCAATAGTATTAGAAATGAAAAAGAAGTTACAGCTGACACTGCAGAAATACAAAGGATCATGAGAGATTACTACAAGTAAATATATGCCAATAAAATGGACAACCTGGAAGAAATGGACAAATTCTTAGAAAAGCACAACCTTCTGAGACTGAACCAGGAAGAAATAGAAAATACAAACAGACCAATCACAAGCACTGAAATTGAGACTGTGATTATAAATCTTCCATCAGTCAAAAGCCCAGGAACAGGTGGCTTCACAGGCGAATTCTATCAAACATTTAGAAAAGAGTTAACACTGATCCTTCTCAAAATCTTCCAAAATATAGCAGAGGGAGGAACACTCCCCAACTCATTCTATGAGGCCACCACCACCCTGATTCCAAAAGCAGACAAAGATGTCACAAAGAAGGAAAACTACAGACCAATATCACCGACGAACATAGATGCAAAAATCCTCAACAAAATACTAGCAAACAGAATCCAGCAGCATATTAAAAGGATCATACACCATGATCAAGTGGGGTTTATCCCAGGGATGCAAGGATTCTTCAATATATGCAAATCAATCAATGTGATACACCATATTAACAAATTGAAGGAGAAAAAACATATGATCATCTCAATACATGCAGAAAAATCTTTCGACAAAATTCAACACCCATTTATGATAAAAACCCTCCAGAAAGTAAGCATAGAGGGAACTTTCCTCAACATAATAAAGGCTACATATGACAATCCCACAGGCAACATCATCCTCAGTGGTGAAAAACTGAAACCATTTCCACTAAGATCAGGAACAAGACAAGGTTGTCCACTCTCACCACTCTTATTCAACATAGTTTTGGAAGTTTTAGCCACAGCAATCAGAGAAGAAAAAGAAATAAAAGGAATCCAAATTGGAAAAGAAATAAAGCTGTCACTGTTTGCAGATGGCATGATACTATACATAGAAAATCCAAAAGATGCTACCAGAGAACTACTGGAGCTAATCAATGAATTTGGTAAAGTAGAAGGACACAAAACTAATGCACAGAACTCTCTTGCATTACTATACACTAATGATGAAAAATCTGAAAGATAAATTAAGGAAAAACTCCTATTTACCATTGCAACAACAAGAATAACATACCTAGGAATAAACCTACCTAAGGAGACAAGAGACCTGTATGCAGAAAACTATAAGATACTGATGAAAGAAATTAAAGATGATAGAAATAGTTGAAGAGATATACCATGTTCTTGGATTGGAAGAACCAACACTGAAAATGACTATACTACCCAAAGCAATCTACAGATTCAATGCAAACCCTATCAAACTACCAATGGCATTTTTCACAGAACTAGGACAAAAAAAATCACAATTTGTACAGAAACACAAAAGATCCCAAATAGCCAAAGCAATCTTGAGAAAGAAAAACGGAGCCGGAGGAATCAGGCTCCCTGACTTCAGACTATATTACAAAGCTACAGTAATCAAGACAGTATGGTACTGATGCAAAAACAGAAATATAGATCAATGGAACAGGATAGAAAGCCCAGAGATAAACCCACGTACATATGGCCACCTTATTTTTCATAAAGGAAGCAGGAATATACAATGGAGAAATGATAGCCTCTTCTGTAAATGGTGCTGGGAAAACTGCATAGGTACATGTAAAAGGATGAAATTAGAACACTTCCTAACACCATACACAAAAATAAACTCAAAACGGATTAAAGACCTAAATGTAAGGCCAGACTCTGTCAAACTCTTAGAGGAAAACATAGGCAGAACACTCTATGACATAAATCACAGCCAGATCCTTTTTGACCACCTCCTAGAGAAATGGAAATACAAACAAAAGTAAACAAATGGGACCTAATGAAACTTAAAAGCTTTTGCACAGCAAAGAAAACCATAGAGAAGACGAAAAGACAACCCTCAGAATGGGAGAAAATATTTGCAAATGAAGCAACTGACAAGGGATTAATCTCCAAAATTTACAAGCAGCTCATGCAGCTCAGTATCAAAAAAAACAAACAACCCTATCCAAAAATGGGCAGGAGACCTAAATAGACATTTCTCCAAAGAAGATATACAGATTGCCAACAAACACATGAAAGAATGCTCAACATTAATCATTAGAGAAATGCAAATCAAAACTACAATGATGTATCATCTCACAGCAGTCAGAATGGCCATCATCAAAAAATCTACAAACAATAAATGCTGGAGAGGGTGTGGAGAAAAGGGAACCCTCTTGCACTGTTGGTGGGAATGTAAATTGATACAGCCACTATGGAGAACAGTATGGAAGTTCCTTAAAAAACTAAAAATAGAACTGCCATACGACCCAGCAGTCCCACTACTGGGCGTATACTCTGAGAAAACCATAATTCAAAAAGAGTCATGTACCACAATGTTTATTGCAGCTCTCTTTACAGTAGCCAGGACATGGAAGCAACCTAAGTGTCCATCGACAGATGAATGGCTAAAGAAGATGTGGCACATATATACAATGGAATATTACTCAGCCATAAAAAGAAACGAAGTTGAGTTATTTGTAGTGAGGTGGATGGACCTAGAGTCTGTCATACGGAGTGAAGTAATTCAGAAAGAGAAAAACAAATACCGTATTTTAACACAATATATGGAATCTAAGAACAATTTTTTTAAAGGTTCTGAAGAACCTAGGGGCAGGATGGGAATAAAGACACAGACCTACTAGAGAATGGACTTGAGGATGTGGGAAGGGGAAGGGTAAGCTGGGACAAAGTGAGAGACTGGCATGGACATATATCCACTACCAAATGTAAAACTGATAGCTAGTGAGAAGCAGCCGCATAGCACAGGGAGATCAGGTCGGTGCTTCGTGACCACCTAGAGGGGTGGGATAGGGAGGAGGGTGGGAGGGAGGGAGACAGAAGAGGGAAGAGATATGGGGACATATGTATATGTATAGCTGATTCACTTTGTTATAAAGCAGAAACTAAACACCATTGTAAAGCAATTATACTCCAATAAAGATGTTAAAAAAAAACAGAAGAAAAGCTCTAAAATTATACGTAAAATATTTTTTCTAATAAAAAGTCAAGGCAGCTGTGTGGTTTTTAGTCTTCATTCTATGTGCTGTTATTTGATCTCAAGTCATCCTGTATATCCCTTGTGTATGGAAGTGTATGTGTGTGTGTGTGTGTGTGTGTGTGTGTGTGTGTGTGTGTGTGTGGTGTGGGAGGTTGCACAGGAGGCCTCAGGGAGGCCTATGAAAAGGAAAGGAAGAGGTAACTGATGAATAAAACTTGAACTATTTGAAGAATGAATTTTGGTCAGTGTCAAAAGCCAAATGTGATTCACTGTAAAAACCACTCATTTATCACCCTGCCTACATGTTTGCTTTCTCCACTAATGCTGTTATATTCCCTTTAGTATACCCTACCACCATGATAATTTACTCACTCCTGTACAGATCCTTATTCTTTTTCAAGGAAGTGGTATGCTGCTCTCATTTCTAAGCCCATATGTAATTTTTTTAAAGAAAAAGACAAAGTGAATGGCCATTAATTCTTGATTAAGTTTTGCTTCTGTGAGATCACTTTTTGAAATTCATCAGGGTGACCTACACTGAAGACCCAAAATATTGTACTCTCCTCCCTACCCCTCACCCCTTGGGACTTGCCAGCAAGACAGGTTGTCTAGGAAAATCTCATTACCATAGGACTCACTGTCTAAGCAACTATTAGCAGAGAGAGAAAGCAGGGAGCAAAGTAACACAGGTGACTGCAAATTGACACAGATTAACGGTTCTTTGTCTAGATCCTGATGGAATACTGGAGAGCTGCAGAAAGTCATTTTCAGATTAAACATTGAGAATAGACTTGAAAGATGATACATAGGCATGCATGAATTACAAGTGCCACACAGCTAGAACACCCGTAAGTAACATTTATCTGATCCAAGATTACATCACTGGGACCGGTTTTAAACAAGCTCTAGCATGTTCCTGCAGCTGACAGTTTATTTAATTGGGAAGGCTATTAAACCATTTGATTGCAGTAGGCAAAATTCTATGAGACTGTAGGACCTTATACATAACCACGGGTTTATCTTTTTCTCCTTGTATTCAAGGAGACTAATTAAATTCATCCACAAAGCACTGGATTTTATTGTGGATGGAGTTGGTTTCTCTCCAGGAATCAATTCCCATTTTAAAAGTAAGCCTAAAGTGTCTGAGCTTCAGCCAGATGTTCCTGAGAAGAGGGTGATTAAAATGGTTTCTAATCCCATGGTGAATATTTTCCTCACAATTCTCGCATTCCACCTTGAAGAGTCAAGATAAACCACCCTTCTGTATTAATAGATTTCTGAGAAGATTGTTTTAAAACACGTTAATCTGAAACAAATCTTCATGTCGGGTCTTAGTTGCAGCACTTGGGCTCTTCACTGCAGCGTGCAGGCTTCTCTCTAGTTGTGGCATGCAGGCTGTAGCGCACACGGGCTCAGTAGTTGTAGCAGGCAGGCTTAGTTGCCCTGCGTCATGTGGAATCTTAGTTCCCCAACCAGGGATCGAACTTGCGTCCCCTGCATTGGGGGTGGATTCTTAACCACTGGACTGCCAGGGAAGTCCCTGGGATTTTTCTTGCATTTAAGCTTATTGCTAAATCTTTATTTCCAATGATATTTCAAAGTGTAAGTTTGTGATACCAACTAAAAATAGATGCATTTTTGAAGGAGTAGTAGAAGTAAAATGACAGTTTGCCCCATGGGAGCCCAACCCTGAGGAGTAACAAACACATATCAACACCAAAACCACGAATGCTCAACCTTATGAGTGATATAGGGCACTATACTAGTCTATGATTTGCCCAAAAGTTTGCTTGGCCAGTAATCTTTAATTTCCATAATTGTATGATACAAAGATCACTGATCTTTCTGTTGGTGACTTCGCAGCCTCCACACATGGAAATTCAGGCATCTACTACGATTGTTTTTGACATTTTAATTCTATTACATTTGCTACTTAAATTTCAGTCTTTAAATACTATTGTATAAATCTATCCATGCAAGGCAAGTGACTCAGCAGGTGTGATTGTCCTTTGTAATTTCTTTCCATAGAAAAGCACTAAAGGAATTTCAGTCTATGATGCATACTGTTGTATAAGAAGTCTGGAAATCAAATTGGTCCCAAGTGGGAGAAATTTGGATATAATGACCAACCTACAAAAAATATTATTTCCATACTCCAGATGAGGAAATCAAAGATCAGAGAAATTATCATATTCAATGAAATCTAATGAATAAGGTAAGCAAGGCAGGAAGGCTATGATGCAATCACAAGGCCTCATAGAGTCCTTGGAAAGCACTAGAAATGATGAGGTTGGGTTGATTGGGCAAAGCTTTAGCATCTCTCATTTAGAGAAAAGCAACTTTGTGTGCAACTGATTTATGTTGTAATTTTAAGTAAAAATTTGTTTGAAGAAAAGATAAGTAGCTTAGAAAATGTACTGCATAACACATAAGGTGATCAACCATCCTGGTTTGCATTAGAACTAAGAACTAAGGAGGTTTCCAGGACACAAGAGTTTCAGTGCTGTAATAGGGGAAATCCTGGAAAAATGAGGTTGGTCACCCTACTACTCCACCTTCCTTCACTGTATTGATTTGTTGAAGCTAAAGATTTAGCAGATGGGAAATAGTACACACTGAGAGATCTAATTTATGTGGGACATGACCGTGGTCCACAGCTTCATGTGATTCAGCATTGGGAGAATATGTATGACTCCCCAGGTCTTGACTTAGTGCAAAAGAGATGTAGCTGCATATTGACCCATCTGAATTTTTCTGTGTTCACCCTTTTCAGAAGCATGCATAAATATCTGCATATAGATATTAAAATCAAATTGTTATAAATAAATATCTGTATGCAAATATTAATATTATATTGTTTTACCTTTCTTATTTCACTAGAGCAAGGGATTTCAAGTATTTTTTACTACAATCCACAGTAAGAAATGAATTTTACAATGCCACTCAGTACACAGATCATATATAACTGGGACAAAGGTTTCATAGAGCATTTCAATGTTTCTTACTAGCCTTCAGAATACTACATGTACAGCCTTTAGGTGCTACTGAAGTTCAACATCATAGGCTTCCACTCCTGCAACCTGCCTCTCACACTGAATATTTATCTTATGGCATGAGGCTGTGGTTCTCAGACTGTATGGAACATGAACATAACCATGGAGCATGTTAAAGTTGGCAATATCATGGTACATCACAGAGACCTTTATTTTGGGCTTGATTATGAGCTGGGGATTAGGAACTTGATTTTAACAAGTAAGGTGGACATGGTGATTCTCTGGCCATGCTGAAGAACACTGCTTCAGGGCTATAGTCCCAAGCTATCTCACGGATTTTACATTGTCATTGATCTACTGTTGTGCTATTAGTTATTCAACAAACTAGTATGTGCTCCAAAACTGTGAGAGATACTCACAGTGAGGGGTATAGGCCTCACATTACCAGAATATAGTTAAAAGAAATGCAAAAATTGGAATATAATATCATTCTTATTAACAAACATATGAATGTTCAGTGCAAGGTTTGATTTTGTTTTCTCCGAACAACAGGTAACCATTAGAGAAATGTGTGCAAAAAAGTGACACCATTTATTGCTGATTATAAAGATTGTTTGGTGTGAAGAGGGTGAGATAAGGGTGAGACAACACTTCGGGAGTCTGTTGCAACAAGCCAGGTGGGTGATGGTTGGTTAATATGCTAAAGAGTAGGACTGAAGATGGTTCTGGGTGCTCAGGACACAACAAGCACTGAGAGGCATAATTTCTCATTGTTTAATAGGTGAGGTAGACAAGCAGATGGTCATCCCAGTGCAGTGCAGCATGTTCTGTGCTACTGGTATTTACGAGTTACAGTGATTGCAGGAGGCAGCAACCCACTCAGAAACATTCTGGTATGCATCACAGCTCTATCTCAGAGCAAGCATTGGAGGGACTGTGGATAATAAGCATTTGGCTCCCAAAGCAAGGTGGCTGGAAAATAAGATGAGCTCAGAATCTTGAATTACCTTTTAATAAATGTTAGGATATAATCCCATTTAACATTGCAATAGATTAGTGACAAGGAGCATAACTTCCTTATTATGTTTTCAGTAGTGAAACCCATAGGCTCTGAATCTAGATTTATAAAAGGCAGGGATGCTATAGTATTTTTTCCCAATTTTTATAATCTTCTTTCACAGTCTATATATAATGGAATCATTTCTTGAAAATCCTCAGGGCCGTCTCTAAGACAACCTGGAGATTGATGACTCACCTCCCTCTGACATTCCTGATCAATTAGGTGGAGGTCAGGGAGACATCTGCTTCATATTTTACCAGTGATTATTAAGGTCTTCAATGAAAATGAAGTTCCCTAACTTTAGGTCTTGGCACGCAAAAGCAAATTCAGCTTTCATTTATAAAATAAGGTGGTGACAATTTGTTGACTTTCTCCACTAATTTCTTCATTTTAAACTTTTAAAAAGTCTCCCCTTATTATTAATTGCCTTATTTTGTTACTTTTAACTTCCCTCTGCAACCTTCCTGTTTACCTTTATATACAGCTTGACCTCTGGATCAAATGCAGTGGAGGGTCTCATTAAATGCTGAGCAGCCAGTTTTGGCAAACTCTACTTTCACACAAGTTACACAAGAGAAATACATAATATAATATTTATGGTTGACTGCCTTGAGAAAATTTACCACAGCAGAGGCATAATTCATTCAAGAGAAAAAAGTCTCTTTAGCTGAGTTATTACCTGAGTGGAGCTCTGTAGCTGGAAATAAAGTTTGAAAGCTTCTGCATACATAAGGAATACAGGTGGATTTGACTCATCAATAACGTGGCTAAGTTCAGAATCAGGGTTTAAGGGATTTCCCTCTAACGAGCAATAATAGTATTCATTGTACTTGTGTCTGATGTGACAGAGTCCCTGTCCTACACTTAACACATGCCAACTCATTATAATCCTAACAGCCCTATCATATGAACATTATTATCCCCACTTACAGATGAGACAGCTGAGGATGGGAAAGGTTACATAAACTCCCACAGTGTCACATCGCTGGTAAACATTGAATCCAAGTCTGTTAAATTCCATAGCCAAAGCTTTTCCTATGACTTCTGTGAAATTTTTACTTTTCATCCTGATTAGAGAGTTTGTTCATCACTGAGTGCCTGTAAACCATCTATTTGATGTTCTGTACACTGTTTGTTGGCGCAAGCAAGAGGGAGTACTAAAAGTACAGCAAGAGGTAATCTGCTGCAAAGAGAAGCAATCAAAAGGTTTTAGTCTTCAGAAACTCCATGCAGTGATCATACTAATAGAGCAGTTTGAGGAGGAGGACGGGGGCCAGAGCTGATTCTGAGGCTAATCCTCAAACACATGAGAATGTGTACTCCTTGCCAAATCATTTATTTGCTGTTGTTTGCAAAGTCTAATTGTATCACACTACAGAGTGTGAAATGCTAAGTAAAATGTGTCTTTGCCATATCTATCTAGAGAGAGAGAGAGAGAGCTTTGATTTCCTCAATCCAATATTTGCATATATCCAATATAGTTATAAAGGTAGAACCACACTGCTCTGGCATTTTAAGAAAGAGTCATTTCGCAAGTAAATGAGAAATAAATATGGGACCTATAGCTTGGAATATATTATGCACTTTTTTCTACTTATTCCTGGCCTACCCCCTTTAGCCATCTAATTCATTTGCTTCATCTGTGTTAGGACTTTTTGTTGCAAGAAGTAAACTTAGTTGTTCTTCAGGAAACAAAAAGGAAGGAAAGCTGTTGGTTACCAGAAGAAGAATGAATCCGCAAAATGCATAGGTGTCAGGCACTTGGATTAGTATTAATCTCTCATCTCCACTGCTTTCTAGGATTCTGGCTCACTCTTTATCGGTGAACTTTTTCTGCTATTCAGCCCACCTGGCGAGCAGAAGATGGTCATGCAACGGTACCACGTTTTTAGGTCACTAAAGAGACAACATAAAGGGACAGATATTTTTAGTACTAAGTTCAGTTTTCTTGAAAATGAACAGCAATTTTCTTGTTTTATTCAAATCTCCAACTCTTGGCCCAATTAATGTTATCAAGTGCTCAAAAAATACAAACATGATTTGGGGTTCCCCTATTTGGTATCTGAGGTCAAATGAGAATCACCCTGAGTAGAATAAATACTCCAAAGATGATCCACTGCACCTTCTTTTGTTGATTTATTCAAGTTACAGCCTCTATGCCCAAAATATCTTCTTGTTTTCAAATTTCTCTCCAAGTATATTTAGAATAAACCTTATCTGATTATATTTCTCCATCTTGACACAGTTGATGGGATGACTTTGGCTTTCTCATTTAACTGACCAAAATGGATAACAGCATAACCATTTAGGTTATGGCAACCGAGGTCAATCTGAAAAGATTAAATTAATCACACTAACATCTTGCTGAGATCAGAGAAACTCTGCTTTTGTCACTAATTACCTGACTTATAACCTATTGCCAGTCTATGCAATCCCTGCATAAGAGCCCTACTATCTACCTTTCTTTTCCCACTATATACCTTTTAATTCATAATACTTTTCCCATGTTCTTTGTGTAATTATTTTGTTTTCTGTTAACTGCAGAAATTTAAGGCCATCTGTTTTTATAAACCTATATAAACATATAAACGTCTTGACAATAGGGGTGGCATTCAAGTAGTTTTACCTAAATACTTGTAAAATTCTTACAAGAAGGACTTGATATCTTTGGCAAAGATATTTCCTCTGGACTGAAAGGATGTCTTCTGAAGGCCTTGTATCAGTACTGGTCTGAGCAGGGTCTATTTTCCCTTGATCATATTCACTAAACCATTCTTTTGCCAGGTGTCAGCTGCCTTCTTGCCACCATCACCTTAAGACCAGAGCATAGAATTTGATCACCAACCACTTAAGCATATATATCACCTCTTCTGTGAAATATCCACAATAAAGTTTAAATTCAAATTTCACTTTTGTCTCTCTGCTATAGATCACTTACCAAAGTCATCCTTTCCTTTTTCAGCTTAGCCTTCAACTTGTACATTGTTTCCTTCTGCAATAATTTCAACTAGAGATTTACATGTAAACTAGATATGAGTAAATGCACACTCTTGAAGGCAGGAAAGAGGCAAGGAAACTATGGACAGAGTCCCTAGTGCAAACTCAGGCCTTGAAATGTCTTCTCTTATATAGTGAAAAAAAAAGTAAAAATTAGCTTGAACTTTAAACACACACACACACACACACACACACACACACACACACCCCACATCTTCTTTATCCGATCATCTGTCGATGGACGTTTAGGTTGTTTCCATGTCTTGGCTATTGCAAATAGTGCTGCTATGAACATAGAGGTGCATGTATCTTTTTGAATTATAGTTTTGTCCAGATATATGCCCAGGATTGGGATGTCAGGATCATATAGCAACTCTATTTTTAGTTTTTTGAGGAATATTCGTACTGTTCTCTATGACTGCACCAATTGAGATTCCCACCAACAGTGTAGGAGGGTTCCCTTTTCTCCACACCCTCTCCAGCATTTGTCATTTGTAGACTTTTAGTGATGACCATTCTGACCAGTGTGAGGTGGTACCTCACTGTAGTTTTGGTTTGCATATCTCTAAGAATTAACGATGACGAACATCTTTTCATGTGCCTATTGGCCATCTGTATGTCTAACTTGCCCTTATATTTTAAATGTTCTCTTGATTAGTACTAAGACCTTCCAAGATCCAACATGCTCTTCTATCATAACCAATGTTCATGATTCTGGAGAATATCTAGTTTTCCCAGCTGCTTCATGTGATTCTCAATCTTAACTACACATTAGAATTAACTAGGAAGTTTTTTAAAAGTCTTGATGCCTGGGCCTCTCTCCAGAATAATGCATCTCTTTGGGTAGTACCTGGACAAATGGATTTTTTTCCTCCAAGATCCCTATATGATTATCAAGCCCAACCAAAGTTGAGAACCCTGACACAAGCACTGAATTTCCACTCAGGGGTTGCAGCCTTAACCTTCAACCTGGAAAAATGAAGGCAGCATTTTTGTATGTCTGGAATCTGTTTCTTGTGTGTTAGAATTTTTCATTCATTCATTATATCACTTTAAATAACAGTGACTGCACTTCTTTTAGGTACCAGTATTATATTAGATACTGAAAATAAAGCGATGAGGAAAAATCTTAGCACCAGACTTAGTGGAGTTGATAGTATTATGGAGGAAATGTATGGATGAAATAGTCACTAAAATAAAGATAGAATTACAAGTTGTAATACATGTTATAAACAAAAGGTGTAGGCTTTGATGGGCATATAACAAGAATCCCTGATTTAGATTGGTAAGGGAGTGGGAATAATTTCTATGGAATTCTTTAAGCAGATACCTAAAGGGATGAGATATGAGTTATTTAAAAGAGTGTGGTAGGGAAGGGGATTCTGAGCAGAAGAACCATCTCGTACAAAACCCTGGAATAAGGAAGAGCAGCCATATATTTGAGGAAATGCAAGAAAGTCACTATGTGGGAAGCAAAGAAGATTATGAAAGATTAGTAAGGTATAAGCCTGGAGGAGTAACAAATGTCAGCTAAAGCAGGGTTTGGGCACCTTGCTAAGAATTTAGATTTTAAATTGCTTTGTTTTTTTTTTCTTTTTATATGTATATTCAGTAGGACACCACTAAAAGGGTTTTAGGTAGTGGAGGCCATGATCTAATTTGCAAATTCAAAGATTATTCTGACATTCTGACTATTGTCTGGAGAATGATTTCAAAAGGGACTAATCTGAAGTAAGACTGGGTCATAGACAATTGCACTAGTTCAAGTATAAGATGACAATAATGTGAATCAAAGAGAGAGTTACAGAAACAAATGGGTGAAATTGAGTTATAGTTTGAGAAAAAGATTGTGGTAGGGAGAAGGAAATGTTACAGAATTCTGGACCTTCCACTTACTATCTGTGAGACAGGAGGAAGTTATTTAACCTCTCTGGACCTTGATATATTCATCTATAGAATGAGGAAAATGCTATTTCTTTCTTAATGTCTAAACAAATATATAGTAGTCAACTGCTGATCTCCAAAAGACCACCAGAAAAAATATTTTGATCTAGTGAAACTTAGTTTAGTAGATTTACTAAGTGGAGATCACCTTGACAGAGTCTTAGTATCTCCTCAAAAGAAGCACGACTGGGGAAGATATTTATATCATTTTAGGGCATGAATTGAGTGATTTTAAGGTGGATCTTGCAAGTCAATAGAGCGGTTGGGATTGGGCAGAGTATGACAGTGGCTTTGGATTGATGGGCATAGCAATGTGGAGTGATTCTTCACATTGTTGCTCTTGAGGGGTGAACTATGAGAGTTAATTCACAGTCTTATCTTTCAGAGACAATCAGCTAGTTTTTGCTGTTATTTTGTCAATATTGTTTAGCACATGTATGGGAAACAACGCCCATTCCACAATTGTTTAACATGAGAACAGGTAGTGTTTTCAAATCCTTTTAAGATGTTAACATGCAGGAATTTCAGAGTTTTTAAAGAGGTGAGTTCCCTGGTGGCCTAGTGGTTAGGATTCTGGGCTTTCACTGCCATGGCCAGGGTTCAATCTCTGATCAGGGAACTGAGATCCCTCAAGCCATGTGGCGCAGCCAAAAAAACAGAACAGAAACAAAAACATATTACTATAATAAACCAGTATATTGAGACATTATATATTCCAATAACATCCAAGTTGATCTCTGTCTGATATACGTATTTCATAAAAGAAGGGGATATTAAAACAAAATGCCAAATAATAATAATTTTAAAAGTTAAACAGTGATAAATAAATATTTAATATTTAAATGTTGTAATTCTTAAAATGTAATTTTAGACCATGCAAGCACTACTATTATCTTCACATAGAGTGTTAGGGTACATGATGCTACATATAAATTCATTTTATTTTTTACCTATGAGTATATTTTTCTGCTTGATCTGATTTTGGTTTACTGTTAAAATCAATATTGATTTTGTTAACTCAGATTTTAAATCTGTTTTGATTTCATATAAGCGTACTGTCCAACAATATAAACATCTGCTTCTCCTGGAATCTCTTCTGTTAAGGTATTTACAAATAACTGTAGGCTAAAGCAAATATTCAAACATAGAAAATCACCAGTGAATAATAATAGATAATATTAAAATAACACGGTTCTTGTAGCAAGGCAAATAGCGCTACACAGAATAACATTTCAAAATTATAAAATTTAGGACTTATTTTGCTTCTAAAACTTATTTCTTACTAATACAATACAATTTGTAGAAAATGTACAGTGCCTGCAGACTTATTAATTTTTTTATAAGATTGACCTACCATTAACAGCAGGCAGGTTCATGAAGACATACTTATAACACAGCAATGATGGCTATAAGCAAGACTGAGTGGTTAGATTGTGACCAGACCTTTCTCCTAGAAATGTCCAGCCTTAGGCTTCAACTCTGAGTGACAGAGCACCCACTTCTTGTTTTCTCTGTGACACTAGTGGATTGCTCTGCACTATTCTATGTTTCTTGTTAGGTTTTAATTCTTACAGGATTATTAAAATATAACAGTTTCCTGATTTCTTGCCTGGTTTTTCTAGGGATACAGGATTTGGAAAAACTTAAATTTCCAGAGAAATGACAAAGGAATTAATACATGGAAACACTATTCCTATTCCTATTTAAAACATGTTATAGGATTATGGGGGTTTCTGTTCAGTTCTAACCGTTGATGAACATTAAACACTTAAAATAACACCTCAAAAACATTAAATGCCCAATAATTTTACCTGTAATTATTACTGGGGCAACTATTTGATGAAGTGGTCACTTACTGAGCAAAGGATCTGGCTGAGAAAAGAAAGGGAAGGTGAAGAGTTCTGTTTGGGGTGTTAAGTTTAAGATGCCTGTGGAATACTCTAGGGGAGATATCAAAGAGGTAGTTGGGCATAGGGTGTGTAGCTAGTAAAGGCTAATGTGTAGAAATAAATATTTCTGGTACGTAGATATTATTTATATAAATTCATGAATGAGAATAAGGTCACATACAAAGGCAGTGCAGTGTGAGGAAAGAAGAAGGCCAGGCTTAGGTACCGACTGAGATCTCTGGTCATCTGTGTATCCCCTGAACTGCATTTTCCATCCACGTTGTTTATCCTTTCAGTACAAGTGGACTGACTTTTAGTTTGTCCTAATAGTAGGCTGCCTACGCTTGGAAAATTACGTGATCTAGATCCTAGTATTCTGCCTTACACTTGCTATTCTCTCTCCTTGAGCGTGGACCACCTGTCTTCAATCTTCTGCTAAGGTCCTGTCCCAACCTGATTAGATCCAGAAATTTGACATTGACCTTGAGTACTATTCCTTTTTCACCTACTGTGCTACATCCACTGCACTGGGCTATGTTGACCACCTGTAACAAACTGAATCAAGCCTTTGATAGCCACATGCTTTTGAAGTCCTACCTATTCCTGACTTGTCCTTATTTCCATTTGTTTATTTCCCAGAATGCATTTTCGCCATCTATCTAATGGTAACAGTCTTTGCAAAGGGCAATTATTTTTTGAGAGAAGGCATTGCACCATCAAGAAAAATATAAATGTATTTTGTGTTATTTCTATTTTAAATATTTTTTAAAAATTTATATTGGAGTATAATTGCTTTACAATGTTGTGTTAGTTTCAGCTGTATAACAAAGTGAATCAGCTATATATATACATATATCCCCATATCCCCTCCTTCTAGCGTCTCCCTCCCAACCTGCCTATCCCACCCTGCTAGGTGGTCACAAAGCACTGAGCTGATCTCCCTGTGCTATGCATCTGCTTCCCACTAGCTATCTATTTTACATTTGGTAGTGTATATATGTCAATGCTACTCTCTCACTTCGTCCCAGCTTACACTCCCCGCCCCCCGTGGCCTCAAGTCCATTCTCTACTTTTGCATCTTTATTCCTGTCCTCTCCCTAGGTTCATCAGAACGGTTTATTTTATTTATTTATTTATTTTTAGATTCCATATATATGTGTTAGCATACAGTACTTGTTTTCCTCTGTCTGACTTACTTCACTCTGTATGACACACTCTAGGTCCATCCACCTCACTACAAATAACCAATTTCGTATCTTTTATGTCTGAGTAATATTCCATTGTATATATGTGCTGCATCTTCTTTATCCATTCATCTGTTGATGGACACTTAGGTTGCTCCCATGTCCTGGCTATTGTAAATAGTGCTGCAATGAACACTGTGGTACATGGTTCTTTTTGAATTATGGTTTTCTTAGGGTGTATGCCCAGTAGTGGGATTGCTGGGTCATATGGTAGTTCTACTTTTAGTTTTTTAAGGAAACTCCATACTGTTCTCCATAGTGGCTGTATCAATTTACATTCCCACGTGCAGTGCAAGAGGATTCCCTTTTCTCCGCACCCTCTCCAGCATTTATTGTTTGTAGACCTTTTGATGATGGCCATTCTGACCGGTGTGAGGTGAAACATCATTGTAGTTTTGATTTACATTTCTCTAATGATTAGTGATGTTGAGCATCCTTTCATGTGTTTGTTGGCAATCTGTATACCTTCTTTGGAGAAATGTCTATTTAGAATTCAGCCCATTTTTGGATTGAGTTGTTTGTTTTTTTGATATTGAGTTGCATGAGCTGCTTGTATATTTTGGGGATTAATCCTTTGTCAGTTGCTTTGTGTGCAAAGCACACACAAAATATTTTCTCCCATTCTGAGGGTTGTCTTTTCATCTTGATTATGGTTTCCTTTGCTGTGCAAAAGCTTTGAAGTGTCATTAGGTCCCATTTGTTTACTTTTGTTTTTATTTCCATTTCTCTAGGAGGTGGGTCAAAAAGGATCTTGCTGTGATTTATGTCATGGAGTGTTCTGCCTGTATTTTCCTCTAAGACTTTTATAGTGTCTGGCCTGATATCTAGGTCTTTAATCCATTTTGAGTTTATTTTTGTGTATGGTGTTAGGGAGTGTTCTAATTTCATTCTTTTACATGTAGCTGTCCAGTTTTCCCAGCACCACTTATTGAAGAAGCTGTCTGTCTTTTCTCCATTGTATGTTGGAAAATTTTTAGTCACAGTTTCAATTTCAGTGCTTGTGATTGGTCTGTTTATATTTTCTATTTCTTCCTGGTTCAGTCTCGCAAGGTTGTGCTTTTCTAAGAACGTGTCCATTTCTTCCAGGTTGTCCATTTTCTTGGCATATAGTTGCTTGTAGTAATCTCTCATGATCCTTTGTACTTCTGCAGTGTCAGTTGTTACTTCTCCTTTCTCATTTCTAGTTCTGTTGACTTGAGTCTTCTCCCTTTTTTTCCTGATGAGTCTGGCTAATGGTTTATCAATTTTGTTTATCTTCTCAAAGAAACAGCTTTGAGTTTTAATGATATTTGCTATTGTTTCCTTCATTTCCTTTTCATTTATTTCTGATCTGATCTTTATGATTTCTTTCCTTCTGCTAGCTTTGGGGTTTTTTTGTTCTTCTTTCTCTAATTGCTTTAGGTGTAAGGTTAGGTTGTTTTTTTGACATGTTTCTTGTTTCTTAAGGTAGGATTGTATTGCTCTAAACTTCCCTCTTAGAACTGCTTTTGCTGCATCCCATAGGTTTTGGGTCATCATGTTTTCATTGTCATTTGTTTCTAGGTATTTTTTGATTTTCTCTTTGATTTCTTCAGTGGTCTCTAGGCTATTTAGTAGCATGTTGTTTAGCCTCCATGTGTTTGTATTTTTTACAGTTTTTTTTTTCCTGTAATTGATATCTAGTCTCATAACGTTATGGTCAGAAAAGATACTTGATACGATTTCAATTTTCTTAAATTTACCGAGGCTTGATTTGTGACCCAAGCTATGATCTATCTTGGAGAATGTTCTATGAGCACTTGAGAAGAAAGTGTATTCTGTTGTTTTTGGATGGAACGTCCTATAAATATCAATTAACTCCATCTTTTTTAATGTGTCATTTAAAGCTTGTGTTTCCTTATTTATTTTCGTTTTGGGTGCTCTGTCCTTTGGTGAAATTAGGGTGTTAAAGTCCCCTACTATGATTGTGTTACTGTCGATTTCCCCTTTTATGGCTGTTAGCATTTGGATTATGTATTGAGGTGCTCCTATGTTGGGTGCATAAATATTTACAATTGTTATATCTTTTTATTGGATTGATCCCTTGAACATTATGTAGTGTCCTTCTTTGTCTCTTGTAGTAGTCTTTATTTTAAAGTCTATTTTATCTGATAAGAGAATTGCTACTCCAGCTTTCTTTTGATTTCCATTTGCATGGAATATCTTTTTCCATCCCCTCACTTTCAGTCTGTATGTGTCCCTAGGTCTGAAGTGGGTCTCTGGTAGTCAGCATATATATGGGTCTTCTTTTTGTATCCATTCATCCAGTCTGTGTCTTTTGGTTGGAGCATTTAATCCATTTACATTTAAGGTAATTATTGATATGTATGTTCCTATTACCATTTTCTTAATTGTTTTGGGTTTGTTTTTGTAGGTCTTTTCCTTCTCTTGTGTTTCCTGCCTAGAGAAGTTCCTTTAGCATTTGTTGTAAAGCTGGTTTGGTGGTGCGGAATTCTCTTAGCTTTTGCTTTTCTTTAAAGGTTTTAATTTCTCCATCGAATCTGAATGAGATCCTTGCTGGGTAGAGTAATCTTGGTTGTAGGTTTTTCCCTTTCATCACTTTAAATATGGGCTGCCACTCTGTACGGGCTTGCAGAGTTTCTGCTGAAAGTTCAGCTGTTAGCCTTATGGGGATTCACTTGTATGTTATCTGTTGTTTTTCCCTTGCTGCTTTTAATATTTTTTCTTTGTATTTAATTTTTGATAGTTTGATTAATATGTGTCTTGGCGTGTTTCTCCTTGGATTTATCCTGTATGGGACTCTCTGCACTTCCTGGACTTGATTGCCTGTTTCCTTTCCCATGTGAGGGAAGTTTTCACCTATAATCTCTTCAAATATTTTCTCAAACCCTTTTTTTTCTCTTGTCTTCTGGGACCCCTATAATTCAAATGTTGGTGCATTTAATATTGTCCCAGTGGTCTCTGATATCGTCTTCAAGTCTTTTCATTC
Organism: Platanista minor; assembly: GCA_004363435.1. NCBI lineage: Eukaryota > Metazoa > Chordata > Mammalia > Artiodactyla > Platanistidae > Platanista > Platanista minor. Next base: position 42,462 of record RJWK010006457.1, read on the forward strand.
TTTTTTCTTTATTCTGCTCTGGGGCAGTTATTTCCACTGTTTTATCTTCCAGGTCCTTATGCGTTCTTCTGCCTCTGTTATTCTGCTACTGATTTCTTCTAGAGAATTTTTAATTTCATTTATTCTGTCGTTCAACATTGTTTGTTTGCTCTTTAGTTCTTCTAGGTCCTTGTTAAATGTTTCTTGTATTTTCTCCATTCTATTTCCAAGATTTTGGATCATCTTTACTATCATTATTCTGAATTCTTTTTCAGGTAGACTGCCTATTTCCTCTTCATTTGTTTGGTCTGGTTGCTTTTTACCTTGCTTCTTCATGTACTGCATATTTCTCTGTCTTCTCATTTTGTTTAACTTACTGTGTTTGGGTCTCCTTTCCACAGGCTGCAGGTTCATAGGTCCTATTGTTTTTGGTGTCTGTCCCCACTGGGTGAGTTTGGTTCAGTGGCTTGTGTAGACTTCCTGGTGGAGGGGACTGATGCCTGTTTTCTTGTGGATGAGGCTGGATCTTGTCTTTCTGGTGGGCAGGTCCACGTCTGGTGGTGTGTTTTGGGGTGTCTGTGAACTTAGTATGATTTTCAGCAGGCTCTCTGCTAATGGGTGGTGTTGTGTTTCTGTCTTGCTAGCTGTTTGTCGTGGCACATCTAGCACTGGAACTTGCTTGCCGTTGGGTTGAGCTGGGTCTTAGCGCTGAGACGGAGATCTCTGGGGGAGCTCTCGCCAATTGATATTATGTGGGGCCAGGAGGTCTCTGGTGGTCCAGTGTCTTGAACTTGGCTCTCCCACCTCAGAGGCTTAGGCCTGACACCAGGCTGGAGCAACAAGACCCTGTCAGCCAGGTGGCTCAGAATAAAAGAGAGAAAAGAAGAAAGAAAATAAATTTAAAAAGAATAATAAATTTTTAAAAGTATTAAAATAAAACAATAAAAAAATTATAATAATAAAAAAGAAGGAGAGAGCAACCAAACCAAGAAACAAATTCACAGATAATAACAAGCACTAAAAACTCAACTAAGATAAACATAAAATTCAGAAACAAATCAGTCACAGATGGCAAACCTCAAGTCTACAGTTTCTCCCAAAGTCCACTGCCTCAATGTTGGGATGATTCGTTGTCTATTCAGGTATTCCACACATGCAGGTACATCACATTGATTGTGGAGATTTAATCCACTGCTCCTGAGGCTGCTGGGAGAGATTTCCCTTTCTCTTCTTTGTTCCCAGAGCTCCTGGGGTTCAGCTTTTGCTTTGGCCCCACCTCTGCATGTAGGTCACCCTCAGGCATCTCTTCCTGCCCAGCCAGGACGGGGTTAAAGCAGTGGCTGATTAGGAGGCTCTTGCTCATTCAGGCCAAGGGGAGGGCGTGGTAGCGTAGTTATAATTGGAATGCGGGGCGAGCCTGTGGCAGCAGAGGCCAGTGTGACATTGCAACAGCCTGAGGCACACAGTGTGTTCTCCTGGGGAACTTGTCCCTGGATCACGGGACCCTGGCAGTGGTGGGCTGCACAGGCTCACGGGGGGTGTGGATAGTGACCTGTGCTTGCACACAGGATTCTTGGTGGCTGCAGCAGCAGTGCTTGCGTTTCATGCCCGTCTCTGGGGTCTGAGCTGATAGCCTCGGTTCGTGCCCTTCTCTGGAGCTCATTTAGGCTGTGCTCTGCCTTCTGTGCGCAGACAGGGAAGGAATCCCCTCTCCTCGCACACCCCGAAACAATAGTTTCTTGCCTCTTAGGCATGTCCAGACTTTTCCCGGACTCCCTCCCGGCTAGCTGTGGCACACTAGCCCCCTCAGGCTGTGTTCACGCAGCCACCCCCAGTCCTCTCCCTGGGGTCTGACCTCCGAAGCCCGAGCCTCAGCTCCCAGCCCCCACCTGTCCCGGCAGGTGAGCAGACAAGCCTCTCAGGCTGTTGAGTGCTGGCCGGCACTGATCCTCTGTGCGGGAATCTCTCCACTTTGCCCTCTGTGCCCCTTTTGCTGCGCTCTCCTCCATGGCTCTGAAGCTTCCCCCGCTCCCCGTCTCCACCAGTGAAGGGGCTTCCTAGTGTGTGGAAACTTTTCCTCCTTCACAGCTCCCTCCCAGAGGTGCAGGTCCCATCCCTATTCTTTTGTTTCTGTTTTTTCTTTTTTCTTTTGCCCTACCCAGGTACGTGGGGATTTTCTTGCCTTTTGGGAAGTCTGAGGTCTTCTCCCAGCGTTCAGTAGGTGTTCTGTAGGAGCTGTTCCACATGTAGATGCATTTTTGATGTATTTGTGGGGAGGAAGGTGATGTACACATCTTACTTCTCCGCCATCTTGAAGGTTCCTCTTTTTAAAATATTTTCTATACCTTAGCTTTATTGGTTGTACATAAATATCACAGAATGGAGCCAGAAGACTTTTGTTGTAATTTAACTCTTATGAGTTTTGCTATTAATACACAGTATAATTTTAGACAAATAACACTATCTGTTTTTCATCTGAAAATTAAATGTAATAATATTGTCCCAGGAGCCTCCAACATATTGGTAGAACAAAACAAAACAAAACAAAAAAATGAAGGTGCTTTACAAATTATAATTACTAAATGAATTAAATCTTTTATTAGATGAGTGATGAATATTTTTCAGAAATAAAATGTTATTTTTTCTTCTCTATTTATAGTTTTTATGTTTAATATCATACATAATTACTTTTAATTTTTTTCTTCAATAAAAGAAAATTTTCAAGAACTTTGAGTGTAATGGACTAAACATGTTCCTCCAAAAGAAACTTTAACTCCATTGTGACTTGATTTAGAACTAGGGCCCATAAGGAAGTAACTAAGGTTAAATGCAGTCATAAGGGTAGGGGCCTAATCCAATAAGTGTTCCTATAAGAAGAGACATAAGAGAGCTCTATCTCCATATGCAAGGAAAGAAGAGGTCATGTGAGCACACAGCAAGAAGGCAGCTATCTGAGGGTTAGGAAGAAAGCTCTCCCCAGAAACCAAACCCTGCTGGACTTTGATCGGGAACTTCCAGATTTGAGAGAAATAAATTTCTGTTGTTTAAGCCATCCAACCTATAGTATCTTGTTATGGCCATAGCTGATATTAATAAACTAAATTATTATGTAGTAAATGATCCTTCCCTGTGCTTCCCCAAATTTCTGGTAACATATGATTATATTTACACTATGTCAGAATTGGGCTTACATTATAGTCTCATCACTTGAATATAATCTTTGAGGGCTGGAGCTATATTGTTTTCAAGGTTGTGTCCCCATTATAAAGTATATTGTTTAACACAGTGGGTACTTAGTAGGTGCTGATTACTGCAAGTAATGTAGTATATGAACTCTAGGTCTATTACCATGGAAGAGTTTTGTTCTGCTTTTGTTGTTGTTTGTTTTTGCATAATGATAGTTCTAGATCCATTTGTAAGAGATAGTTTGCTTGCTTTGTTTGTTTTTTGCTGCTTTGATTACCTAATTTTGTTGATAGTGCTTTAACATGATCCACATTTCATAGTGAGTAGAATTTGTTGCAATAAAATTATATCACAATCATTATTCTTCAGTAACCTCTTGTTCAATAAATAAACTAGGTAATATGAAAAGCACTAATTTCTGGATAGGTAACTACACTATCTTAGATACAAAGTCAAGAATCTAGTTTGATAAAAGAAGAGAAACATAAAAAGCCAATACTCAGGCATGCATGAGTAAGCCACAAAAGACCAGAATCCTGCAAAACCACTCCACATGCAAGACTGACAAGAGGAGAATGAGGGACCAATGCTACATGAATACGACAGCCAGCACAAGAACACATTAGAATATAAAAGAGGTCATTCTAACTCTTTTTAATAGATTGGCTTCAGTAATAGTGTTTTTGCTAATATTGGAAAACTGCAGTTCTTCAGCCAGCATTATATTATGAGTGTCAGAAAAAAGGGCAATGTGTTTCATCTAAGCCAGAAATAAAAAGGAAGGAAGGGAGAGAGGAAGGAAGGAAAAAAGAAAGTGTGTGCGAATGTGTGTTATATTGTGGTTTGTGGAGGAAAGCACAAGAAAACTAGAAGATAATATGGACAATTCCATTGTTAGTTTTCAGTGACTTAAGGGGTGATAAGCCTTGATCACTTGCCTAGGTTATTAACATGGAGAGCAAAAAGACAATGTAACTGAAATCCTGTTACTCATTATCTAGAGATAACATTTAGAAGAGAGGACTTTTAGTTAACATGATGTTTCCTGATTTGGTGTTCAGCTGACAGTGACTCTCCGACTGGATGTTGGTAGATATACTGTGGGGAGAAAAGTATTTTGAAGTCACATGACTTTGGATGTCAATAAAAGATAACAAAGGCAAACAATATTATTTACAATATTATATTATATTGAAGTCTTGGCAAAATTCTTCAGTAATATACATTGTGAATCTCTGAATGCAATATGATATTAGAAAATGGAACCCTCTACCAAAAGTATAGCATCTATTAATACTAGAAGAGAAAGTGCTGGATTAGAATCTCTTGACATGCCAGAAATTTTGTCAAAAGTTCTAGATATCTTAGGAATGATTTTCAGCCAGCACAGTTTTTATTAAAACTCTATCATGAAACTTTTGACCCAGTAGCAATAAACACACCTCATATCTGGATATTAATTTCTAAATATCAAAGGAACCAGACTTCCTTAAAGAACAGGTTGATTCCAGGTCTGGAGCAGGATAAAATACAAGAAAAACCTGGAGAATCTTGGGGTGCCAGAAAGTAAGGAAATGCAAAAAAACAAGCAAACAAAATGATAGCTCCAAAGTTGGAGCAATTAGGTCAACAAGACAAATACTGATAGTATTGATTATAACCCAAAGAATAAAATCAATATTCATAATAAATTTATGAAATGAGTGAAGAAGGGAAGGAAGGAAGGAGGAAAGAAGGAAGGAAGGAAGAAAAGCAGGAGGAAAGAAGGTGTAAAGGAAAAGCAAGAGCTGTTCTTTACTGAAGAATTCCAATTAATACATGTAGAAGAAATAAACAAAATAGAAAATGACCATTATAATACCATAGTGATTTTGCAGCAGTTAAGCTTCACCAATGGGTATTAACATTAAAGGGTGAAAACTTAAGGGGAGTGAAATATGTGCAGAGCCTCAAAGTATCTCTCTCAAAGAATTTAGTAATTACAAAGGAATAGATAGTAACTTTACAGGAGGATTCTGGCAGAAACTCTCTTAAGCAAATGATCCAGATTAACATCATCAGTATTATATATGAATGTCATGTGACACTGAATGTGATGTCCTGAGTAGGGCACAGCATCTCTTCAGTATCCTTCCACATAACCTAAATTTAATGCAGAAATTAAATTTAAGCATGATAAAATGTCAGAAAAACCCAGATTGAGGGATATTCTACAAAAATAATTAGCCAATACTCCTGAAAAATATCAAGATCATGAAAGATGAGAAAAAACAGTAATTGTCACAGAAGAGACATGGGAACTAAATAGGATGTGGGATTCTGAAATGAATCCTAGATCACACACACACACACACACACACACACACACACACACAAAGACATTATTGGAAAAAACAACACTGGTGAAATCTGAGTTCTCGACTTTAAATACTGAACAAAGATTAATTTCTTGGTTTCAACACATATTTTTTGGTTTTTTAAGATGTCAAAAGGGAGAAGCTGGGTGAAGGGTATATCAGAATTCTTTTGCAACTTCTTTGTAATTCTAAAGTTTTTGAAAAACATATCAAAATAAAATAATTTTTACAGTAAAAGTAGAAACATAATAAGTAAACAAATAACTAAATAAAGACTTTGGTATGGCAGTATATATAGACATGCTTAATATCAACTAGATTCTAACAAGACCACTCCTAAAACTGAGTTTGTCGCCATGTTCATCAATACAGGTGCCCCTCCTTATTCGTGGTTTCACTTAACCTGATTTCAGTTACCCACAGTCAACTGGGGTCAGGAAATATTAAATAGAAAACTTCAGAACTAAACAACTTACCAATTTTAAATTGCATGCTGCTCTGAACCGCGTGATGACATCTCGAGCCCTCCCAATCCAGCCCACCTGGGACGGGAATCATCTCCTTGTCCTTCATAACTCGCCCATAAGTCACTTCGTAGCTATCTTGGTTATCAGATCTACTGCTGCCTATAGCAGTGATGGTGTTCAAGTAATTCTTATTTTCCTTAATAATGACCTCAAAGTGCAAGAGTAGTGATGCTGACGATTAGGATATTCTCTTATTGTGCCCACGTTATAAATTAAACTTTATCATAGGTATGAATGTATAGGAAAAAACATAGTAAATATAAAGTTTGGTACCATCTGAGGTCTCAGGCATCCACTGGAGATCTTGGAATGTATCCCCCATAGGTAAGTGGGGTAGGAGGGCTATGTACGGTAATTACATAAAGGGAGGGTTTCTTCTTTGCTTCAGAAAAATTAATTTTTTCTCTTTTCACCGTTCTGACTTCCATTCCTTTGCCTTTCAAAGGTACATTGTTCATCTCAGAGCAATTGTTAAAATAGATCTCCCTAAACTTCTCGCTCTACTGATTCCAACAAGATGAGAATGAAAAATCCGTAGGATATTATACAAGACTCTGCTTGGTTATAATTTGCCAAGTGAAGAGTTAATATGTCAAAATAATAAAATGTTATAGCTTTTAGTTCAAGCAAAAACCATAAAAAAATAGAAGATATCAGAGTACACGTTATCATACTATGCATGAAATTGCCTATTTAGAAAGAGAAATAGTGAAGTGGTAATTGTTATGATGTTAAAGTCTCTGAGTAGAAACTGCCACATAGTCAGCAAAACCAAAATTTCCGGTTGATTTATCAATAAGATTGTAATTTCCTTTGGGCTACACTGTACTGCCTTTTGAGGTTTTCATCTCTTCCACCACTGAGGAAGCTGAATTTCTCTAGGAGGATTCAGTGGCTGGACAGCTAGCCTAGTGCTCATGCCCGTATTTTGTTGAGGTGAACTGAGTTTAAAATGATCATCAAAGTCCGGGAGAGAGAAGAGAGGAAGCAGAGAGGAGCTGACAGTTCTGCCTAAGAACTGCTAGAGAATTTTGTCTGCTTAGGGTATGAGCCTATCTTGTTAGGCTTGTAAACTTCAGAGGAGCTGACAAACGTTGTTACATGCACACATTTGAATCTTGGGTGTCTTCAGCTTCTGCTAGCTGTTCCCACAGGTCACTGACTAAAACCTGTGAGTCGGGGCTCACCTACAACTCAGAAACCAGACTATAAACCCTGAGTCATGGTAACCTAGAATAGCCTTGGGAGGGATTTTTAGATATTGGTTAAGCAGTGGAACACTTGCGGACAAAAGGAAATTTTTAGGTGTGTCTGGGCTTTCTCTGAAGCCCCATCACTAACTCAGTTCATTTTCTGAAGGCTGCTATCATTTGGTGTGAAAATGATTAAAAATTTTAAATTTTCCTTCTCTTAGCTTTGTAATAGAAGTGATGCAGCAGGGGACCTTTCAGGTTTGAACTCATATTTTCCTCTTTTCAAGAGTCACTTGAAACAAAAGATATTAATTATTTACGATTTTGCTAATCTATAATGGTAATCCTAAGGGTTCTCTGGTTGAGATACAATGATGATGCACTTAATGAAAATGTTAAAACTATTTAATCAGTGTTTCCATCTGAACATGAGAATGTTGCTTTTATTCATTCTCCCCGAATGCTAAGAGTGAGGAGGATTGGGGCAGAGGTAAATAAACTCTATAGAGATAACCACAAATTTTCAGTGATTTAATAATTTCTCCAAACCAATAAGTAAACTTATTGGAGTTATTGTACTTTATTGGGAAGAATTCACCTACTGAACAGTTGGGTCCTTCCTTAACAATACTTAAACCGGTCCTCAGAGTTCAAACTATTATTTCTCCATATTATCTAGGGAACATGAGGTGGGAACATGTGTGTAATCACCTAGTGGGAGCTAAAAAAAAAGGCTCAGCTTCTCCTTCCTATTCCCAAATGTCTTTCTCAGTTCTCCACTCTTATAATCATCACGGGGACTTCAGCACCAGATGTACAATCACTTACTTAAGGTAAAGAGGACCTCAGCCGGGCCCAGTGTTATGTTCTGCCTGCCTCTTTATTGCACTCAGGCTTGTCCTAGAACATGTTTTGTGTTTTAACAGTGTTTGGCCCAGTGCCCGCTTTGTACTTGAGCTGCATCGATCCTTAATCTTCCCTCTGGAACTTGCGTGCAGAGGCCTCCGCAGGACCCTGGTCCTCGGTCTCACTCCTGTCTCTGCTCCAGTGACTACCCTTCAGACTTTTCTCAGCCTTGCTGTACTGCATGCACCCTCTGAAGGATTGCCTTTGCTTTTTCACTTTGATTAATCTACATCTCAGTTTCTGTTGGTTGGTCTATAAATTTAAATTCTTATGTTCCTTTCCCTTCAGCTAATAAAGGGAAATCAATTTAACTGTCACACAGCACAACATTTTCTATTCTTCACGCTGTAAAAGTTTTCTTCCAGAGACCAAGAAAATGTCTATTCCTGCTAGTGGCCACGCTGGTAATATCTGGGCTGTGTTCCTGTGGGAGGAGATTTGGTATTCAAACACCAAATCCCAGCCATTGCTTTCAGCCAGTAGCTAATAAGAAAATTATATTCATATTTTAAATGAACGTTGATATTCATTGATAAGTAGGAATTTTAATTAAGAATCATGTTTCAAGTAACAGGAAGTTATTTTAGCCTCACTATCCAAAAAACAAAACAAACAAACCTGGCAATTTATTGTATAAATATTGAGTTATCACAGGAAACCTAAGAAGAAGAAATGCACCAGGAATTAAAAGCCATTAGGGACATAAGCAATATCTGTTATTCATTCTCTCTTCCTATCTCTTTCCCATATTCCACACCACTCCACAGCCAGATACACTAGTATCTGTGTATTCATTTCATTTATTCTTCTTTCTCTAAAAGTCCTTCATTTTATGCTTTTGAGTACACATGACCACCTCAACCTCACTTCAACTTTCATGACCTCTTAATTCTTCTGCAAATACAAAGTATCTGTGTCAATTTCAAAGTCTGTGCCAAAAACATGTAACTGAGTCAGTTTAGGTGTAAATTCCTGTTCTAATTAGCAGTGCCTATGGGTCAGCCAGCTGCCTCATCAGCAAGCGTATGTAAGGAGACTCTCAGAGAAGAGGACCAGCTGCCCAGGCATCACTACAGGTACCACGGCTTGGTCTGTAACATTTAGAGATTGACTCCAGATTTTTATTGCACTGAAAGAAGTAATTTGCTTTTTATTTATGTTGGTTTTGCATGTAGATGCTTCCTCCAACAAAAAATGGTAAAAAGTCTTTGAATGTGATTGGTACAATTAACTCTTGCCTGGTAAGATTTCCTCTTGCTATAGGAACTCATTTCTAAGCACAATTTTCTAATTCTCTTTTTCTAAGCATTTACTGTCATCCATTAGGCTAAGATCATTTTCAAGATTGCTTTCTCTAGAGTTAATAGTACAAGACTAATTTTCCAGTAAAATTCGTGGTCATTTCTGTTACATATGTGGTTCCCTTACTGAATGATTTTCAAACTTCAGCAGGTGTGAGAATCGCCTGCAGGACTTGTTATAACATTGATTGCTGGGCTCCGCCCCCAGAGCTCTGATTCAGCAAATCCAGGTAGGATCTCAGAATTGCCAAGGTAGCACCTGAGAATTTGCATTTCTAACCAGCTCACAGGTGTTGCTGAGGTTGTTGGTTCTAAAATTGAACTTTAAGAACCACTGACTTAAATTAGGTCATTTGTTGAGACGTGGATGGATCTAGAGACGGTCATACAGAGTGAAGTAGTCAGAAAGAGAAAAACAAATATTGTATATTAACGCATATATGTGGAACCTAGAAAAATGGTACAGATGAACTGGTTTGCAGGGCAGAAACTGAGATACACATGTAGAGAACAAACGTATGGACACCAAGGGGGGAAAGCAGGGGGGGTGGAGGTGGTGGTGGGATGAACTGGGAGATTGAGATTGACATGTATACACTGATGTGTATAAAAATGATGACTAATAAGAACCTGC